>SCDY01000744.1:0-47467 GCA_004143825.1 Drosophila micromelanica | reverse complement strand
AATTTTAATTTAAAAATAAATTTCAGTTTAAAAATAAAATTTTTATTCCAAATTCATGTCAAAAATTTTCGAATATATACCCTAATGGACCCATATAAGAATAGGTCTCAACTTTCCCCAGTTGTAACTTTTCCACAACTCAACCGATTTTCACAAGGATGGTCTTTTTGTTCATGGTTCAGCGAGTAGATGAATTCTACATTTCAGCTTAAAAATAAAATTTTTGGTCCAAATTCATGTAATCAATTTTCGAATATATACCGTTGTTCTCCCATATAAGGATAGGTCTCAACTTTCCCCAGTCGTAACTTTGCCAAAACTCAACCGATTTTCATAAGGATGGTCTTTTTCTTCATGGTTCGGTATCTAGAGAATTTTAATTTAAAAATAAATTTTAGTTTAAAAATATAATTTTTGGTCCAAATTCATGTCTAAAATTTTCGAATATATACCCTAGTGTACCCATATAAGGATAGGTCTCAACTCTCACAGTCGTAACTTTACCAAAACTCAATCGATTTTCATAAGGATGGTCTTTTTGGTTATGGTTCATTTTTAGTTATGCCTAAAAAACCGAGTTAAAAAAATATAAACGATAAACTTGACTTGGCCAGTGCTTCTGATCAAGAAGAGATGTGCACATATACATGTTACATACATTTGCACAAAACCACAATACCCTTTTTTACTTAATTTCAATGGGTTCAGGGTATAAAAACACAGTTCAAGGCGACAACGACATTTGCACCGTGTTAAACATTCGTTTCTTGGTTGCCAACTTTTCGGCGTGACTCTTGGTGTTAACTTATTGAGCTGATGCTGTTTACAAGTGTGTGTATTGGTGTGTGTAAGTAAAACGAGCTTTTGGAATTATATATATGCCACTGTTTCGGCATGCATTTTAATCCATTCAACTTTAGCCTCTTTTTTAAAGCCATGGGCCAGCGAAATAGTGTTAGTGTTATAATAAATTAAAGTAAAATTTACCATACAATTTAAAATTTCTCTATATATTTAATATTTTAATTAAGAAAATATTATGATCGAAACTGTTTCAGAATTGAGAGCAGTCCGATGTTGAACACAAAGACAGCCGTTACCAATTGCTGACATCGGGCTCAGTGAAGTCAGTCGGAAGGCAACTACTGTCTTGATGACAGCCCAGGCTTTGTCTACAGGAGCTCGTATGCATTGATTCGAATTAAGTTGGTTTGAGTTGAGAATCTGCCAACTTCAGCAACAGCAGAAGAGCAGCAGCAGCAGCAGCAGCTGCCAGCAAAGTGAATGTCCGTCTGGTAGATAAACAAACAGACACACACACTGGCACACAGTATGTGTATAAGTATTGATTAAATGAAGATGACAACAATGATTGACATCGTTGACTTAAGTCATTACATATTGTATGCAAGCTGTTGTTGCAGCAGTAGCATCAGCAGCAGCTGCACATAATGCAACCATTTCCTCATGTCTGGGCATGTGTGTATATGTGTCTGAGCGTGTGCGCGCGCGTATGTGTGTGTGTGCGTGTTGCAAGTGCAAACAACATCAGGCGCTTAATTTGTTTGAGTGCTGCTGCAGCAAACAGCAAATCCTGAGCTTCGTTTTGCTGGCAAATTAATTATTTTTAAATTAAATAAAAAACACATTGCCAAGCAGTTCCACACACAGACACGCACACACACACACTCACGTAAATTTATCACACAATAAATTACAACAAATAATTGCCAATTCAGCAGCAAATAATTTATGTGACACACACAATTTGTTGTTGCCTATTGCTTTCACTGTGGTTGTTCTTGTTGCTGTTGTTGTTATTATTACTGTAGCTATTGGCTGTTGTTATTGTTGTTGTTGTTGTTTGTTCGCTCAGCTTATTTGATTTCATTGCTTGTTTGTCGCTCGAGTTGTTCTCGCCCGTTCGCTCGTTTATTTGGTCGGTTACGCTTTGGGCTGGTTCGGCAATAGCCATAAAGATTATGATCTTGATATGGTCGCCGAGCTGTGGCTACAAATATTGGCATAGCACACACACAAATTGCTCCTGCTATACACCAACACATATAAATTTACTTGAATGTATGTATATACAAAAAAAAAATAACATACAAAAAACAAGAATCGCATAAATTCAGGCATAGCTCGCATAAAATTCGCCGACGGGCATAAACATTTTTCTATAAATATTTTCGTTTTTAAGAATGATGAAAGAGGGCTGAACGCGATGTGTGCATCATGTAAGAGTGCGCGGGGGGAGGAGGAGAATAGGAAAGCGCCACTTGTGTGTTAAGTGAAAAATTTGTATGTGAACCACAAATTGCCTTAATGCAATGGAAAGAATGATGAAAGTTGTGTGTGGATGTCTATGTGTGAGTGTAAGTAAAAATTATTATTCTTGCGCGGAATAATGAAACGACAAGCTTCTTTTTAAATACTTGACATCCCAAAGATAACGCCAGCAATATGTTCAAATAAATTTCACCTTAAAGTTAATATTAAAATTATTTTATGCTAGTAACATTTTGATCTTTAATAAAATATACAAATATATTTAATTTTTATTAGTATAGCTGGTATAGCTATTTTTATTGTTAGCAGAATTTTAAATTTTAGGCGTCTCTTGCACGCAGTCATCAATTTCCAGCGAATGCTTTAATAGCTTTCAATTTGTACCAGACCTTAGCACATCGCAGACCACTTGTCAAAAGTGCCCACAAAATGTCAAATAACAATGGAAGGTCAACGCCTGCCACACACTCTAAAGTATAAAAACTAACCGAGAGTGGAGCCACTAAAAATATAAGAAAAAGAACCAAATAAAAACAGAAAAAAAAGCAATGAAAAAGCGCAGCCAGAACCTAAAAGAAATAAAGACCAAGCGCTCTATACATATTATAATAAAAAGGCAGCAATAACAGCAACAACAACATACAACAATGACAACAACAGCAACAAAGACAAGAATGACAGGCTACTAATAGAGGCCAAGCCAAGGTCCGAGGGACTCGTTCTCGGTCAGTTGCCGCTCGGGGCAATGTTGTCTGGGTTAGTGACCAACCACGACAAAAAGACATGAAGAAAAGGCCAAACAAAAATTTGGTTGAGTCAATGAAAGGTTGTAAAAAAAACACACACACATCTACGGCTGTATCTATACCCGCATATATATGTATACAGATTTGAGGGCCCTCGGCAGATTTAAGGCATTAGCTTAATATTATCAGAAGAAATGACTAAAGCGATACTCAAATTAGATACGACTATCTGAAAAGGTATAAACTGTAAACCTGATTAAACGGCAAACGAGTAAATTATATTAAAATGCAGAGCACGTGTTGCCAGCAGCTACAAGATTCAAGTGACACTCTTCCCCCTCTGTCTCTCCCCCGCCCCTTGCCCTTATTCGTATTCTTGTCTACAACAATAAAAGCGTCGCCCATAGACGTGTTATCTAAGCACAGTTTCAGCTTATTAAACACATTCTATTGATTTTCCTACGCTCTGGCCACGTACACAACGCTTTTGTATCTGTAAGATGCTTTGGCAATTTAAGCGATAAACACGAATAGGACGTTAGTTGTTCAGCTAGTGCTAGAGACACCATCAACTCCACATATATTGAATACATGGCGTATGCGCAACTTATCTGCTTTTTTGTTTATCAAGCATACGACACGCGGGCAAACTTGTTATGCTCTGACGTCAGCCAATATATTTTATTTTATGCTAACGCCAATCAAAATGGCTCATAAATCTCGCAATAATTTAAAAAAAAAAAAAGAAAATGCACGAAAATCTTTTAAAAAATAAATGCATTTCGTATTCAATAAGCAGCAGGAGATAAATATATGCAGCTTTAAGAAGAAAAAAAAATGCAATTGGCATGTGAAATTATGTGTGTGCTTGTAATACGATTTGTATAGACATGCGTGTCTCAATGAGAGTGTGTGGCACGAGAAAACAGGCAACATAAACGGCCACGAGTTTCGTAAACTGAATTGGAACATTCATAAATTGGCTTACGGCTACAGCTTTGGATTCAGCTTCAGCTGCAACTGCGTCACGTTCCCCTCAGGGGCAATGGGCAACCTGCTGTTGCAGCTTCTGAATGTTGCAAGTGCTGCAGTTTACCATAAACTGCTTATTGTGGCATAATACGACTTGAGTGCATTCAATGCCCAGCTCACAACAACATGGTTATAATAGAGTCGAAAAACTTTCGTTGCATAGTTCATATTGATAAGTCTGTCGATAATTTGGTTGGATTTTCAAATTCTTAACAACTAAATTGCCCGTGTAAAAGAGGATTCCATCATTATCTTGTCTTAACACACTCTCTCTCACTCTAAGCCTGGCTTCTGGCATATTAAAAATATTTATTTATACAAAGCTAGCTTAATGTTAAACAAGCCATGTCTGCTAGGTTGTTAAAAGTATAAAAACAAGCACTTCAATCATTTTACGCCCTCCTACGTTATAGAACAAATATCTTCTAGTCATTAACATCTCCAGCAGACGTGGCTTTCATTTCGCTTACATCTGACATTATATACATCTAGGTACATAAATATATATGTATATATCTATTTGTATGTATGTATATGTGCATTTAACGCGAGTGCTTTGCACATTATCTTTTAGCCATCATGTTTTTACAGCTGCTCATATAAACAGCCAAGCAGTCAGCAGCCAGCAGCCAGCATCAGAGCAATATATATAAGCAGCAAAGATAGAGAAACCCTTTTAGTAATTTTATACACACCCAAAATATTGAATAACTTACAGCTGAGGGCTGAACGCCATTGCTGAATGTAGTTCCTACTGCTGTGTGAATTTGTGTTTGTGTGTTTCTGTGTGCGTTGGTGGTTAGCTCATCAAAGAAGCGCGTCCTTGAAAATGCTAAACAGAAATGCGAATGCGATTGTGAATGCGAATTCGAATGAGGAATGCTTAAAAAGCAAAAGGCGAGAGCAAAAATGCTGGGAAAAAGTTTCTGAGATCGGGCAATGGAAACAGAGACAGAGGAGATGGAGGAGTTCAAGTTGATTTGAATTTTGAGGTTGGAGGTTGGTATTTTAGGCAGAGACTGGCGAATTCCCCAGCGTATAAACATAAACATGTTGGTAATTGTCTGCATGTTAAAGCCTGAAAAGCATCCGCTACTCTCGGGTTTGTGTTGGAGTCTTTCTCCAAACTCCCGGTTCGCCAACTTTTCAATCAACAGCCGAGTCAGGCAGCTCAACGAGTCGCACAGCCAACAAACAATCAGTTATACCCGAAAGCTTAATCGATTTTCAGCAGGTAGCCTCATCCGCAGGGCTGACGGTTTAATATGGAAAAATGTTTTCCCAGACCGAAACAAGCAAAATCTTTTGTCGAACACACGTACACACACACCTACACACACACAAAAACCACACACACTGCGTGTATACGGACAGGCATTAAAAAAGTAATTTGTTATTGTTTTTTTTAAGCCGCCCGAGGATATCATTGTAACGAATTTTCAATATGCGCGCAACGTCAGTGGCAAGTATTTAAGAGTGATTGTTGGAAGGGCACCAGTTTTTTGTTTTTCTTTTTTGTTTTTATTTTTTCAAATTTTGTTTTCATCCGAGCACATTTGCCTTTGGTATAAGGTACGTTAACTACTAAATTCAACTTGTGCAGAAATTATATTTTTTCAAAATATTTTAGGCTAACTTTGTACAAATAAATACGAATACTATTTTTAATTTTGTTCAAGCTTCTGCTTTTTTTAATTATTAAGCAATAATTTTTTAAGGTCATACAAGATTCGTATTAAATTTTTTTGCAGAATTTATTCGTTTCTTCTCTTGCCCATCGATTTCGGTTTCATTTGCCAGACAAATGAAGAAAAATTGAAAATATGTGTTCATATATAAAAATAGATATAAAAAATTTAATTTTCTTTATATATTTACTTTTCATTATATTCACCATTGGTTGGTATGTGTATTTGAGCTTCAAAAAATTAAACAAACGGCACATTAGGTGAAAGGTTCGAATGTATTCACGTTTGTATTTCAACTGATATTGAGGCACTCTTACTATTCTTATATATTTTATATATAGAATGACCCTAATGAACACCAAATATGCAATTAGCAAAAGTTCAGTTATTTGCCATAAATATTTGTGGACAGCAATGATACATAACAACAACAAATCCATTGGTTGCAATAATAATGACCAGCTAGTGTTGTTTGTGTTGGGGCTTGGGTCTCGGTTTGGATTTGAGGCTTGGGGCATGGTTCTTGTGCACATTGTGTGCTCATTGTTTGGTGTTCGGTTTGCATTTTCCAATTTGTTTTGTGGATTATGCAATTTATTTAGTTTAACTTTGCATGGCCAAAATGTGTATGTGTGTGTGTGTGTGTTGTGCCTGTGTCCCGATGATAAATTCTATGGCCGCACGTAATATGGAAATTAAAACGCGCAACCAAAGAAGGTTCCTACCAAATCCTCCCCTGCTGTGCCCGCTGCAATGCAGCACACACAGAGAAAGCACAGTAAATAGCAGCGTGCACATTGATTTAATTACTTTAGCCCCAGGAAAGCAACACAATACAACAACAACAACAGCAAACACCCAACAATTTGGACAAAACATCGCCGAAGTCACCGAAGTCACGGGTCAAGCCTTTTTGGGAGCAGTCTAAGGACTCAATGCAAATCGGTTATTTGCAACAGTTTTTAAAGGGTGTTACTTAAAAAAGCCTTTTACTTGGATTTAATTTATCAATAATATAATAAAGTATTAAAATCTCGTTAATATAAAACTATATTTTCATAAAAATAATAAAAACAAAAATATTGCATCTGGGCGGATTCAAGTCCAGGACCTACAGCATTTGTAAAGTTCGAATTAGACCACAATTTGTAATGTGACGGAATTTAAGTTAAGTTCTCCAACAAAAGTAGTTAAAAACAGCATACAAATTCTAATAATTATGCACACGCACTCAAAAATGCTCACACTTGCTGCTTTAATGTAGGGAATATTTTATTTTTTTAACAATATGCAAAAATTTAAATTTATGTGTCGTTTTTAGATACTTCTTGGTTACATATAAGTTAAATAGAAAACACCCTGTATACAATCGCTCATATAGTAAACCACAGGGGGGACAATAAAAATAATGGCAGGAGCAACAAACAGTTAATAGCCCATGCTGTTGGTGGTCAGTCACATAAAATACACTGTCTTAGACGGCAGGCAGGCTTTACTAATTACAGCACAATCATAAAAGCAGAAGGACAAGAATAAAAGAAACTAGCCAGTGAAATAATTTGCCAAGAAATTTGCGCTTATCAGCATAGAGCACACCTACACACACACACACACACACACACATAGAATGACAGAGAATGGGAATTGAGTGACATGCATAAAACTAAAGTCATAAAGTCATCTGAACAGGGCTCCTGCCACATCTGGCACGCATAAAACTAAACGGCATAAGCGACCATGTTTACAAGACAGAGAAGATGATGACCGGGTTTGGCTGCGTTCTGGGGGCTGCTCGTGAATTTGTCCCTTGCAGCATCATTATGGCAGCTACTCGGTGGCACAGCGGCTTCCGTTTGCCGCTACGCTTCAAGTTGAAAATGAGCGTGTAATTAGAAATGTAAAGAGAAGGACCCAGACACAGCAGCTAAGGCAGCTCAGTCAACCCAGTCAGTCAGTCCGTCAGTCCGTCAGTGCCGTGAAGCAAGCGTCATTTCAGTCGCTTGCAGTGCAAAAGTCACGACTATGTCGCACAGGAAATGTGCACACGCAAAAGAAAATTGCAAATGAAAATGAAATAAAATGGCGCAAATGTAAACACACACACACACACACACTAACAGAAAACTCATTGCCTATGGGGCGTATTTTATTCTTTTTCGCCTCAAAGTCTCAACAATGAGCAACATAAAAAGTTATGTATAAAAATCTTTGCTGCTGCTGCTATTTTTTCGCTTGCATTTCCGTTACAAGGGAAACTGAATTTGCATGTGACATTTGCGGCTGAATTCTGTAGCTTGAGCAGACGAAACGGAAATGGGCTGCAAGCGGTGGGGGAGGAGGAGGAGCAGGTGCAGGGTAAGCCAAAATGTTGCCGCGTAGTTGCCGCTAGCTAACATGAGTTAAAGAGCAGCAACATAAAAATAGTTTTTGTTCTGAATCCATGGTAAGTGGGAAATGAGCCGAGTCGATTGGATATAGGCGCTTATAGAAGGAGTTTGATTCCAAAGCTCATCATTATTTAAGTGCCATTAATTTGGCATTGGAATTATTTAATAAATAATAGAAACTTATAATTTTAAGAGCTTAAGCCAAAAGCATAAATTTATTAAACTGTTATTTAATTTTTGAATTTTGGCTTTATAAACCACAAATATTTTGTATATAATTTTATATAATTCAAAACCAAACTTACCCAAATGTTTATGTTTTATCAACGGAATTTATTTGTATTCGATAGCAATTTTTCTATTTAAGTTAATTCAGCATTCTCTTAGACCAACAATGTTTCTCACCGTCGATTAAGTTGTATTCGGTAATGGCTAAAATTACTGCGGTATTTGCAATTTCAACAAGACCATCAAATTTAATTTTTATAGCTCTATTGTATTTATTAGCTTGTATTTATGCTTTGTTGTTTACTTTGCATATTTATTTATTAATAAATATATATATTTATTTACTTTATTTATTTAACGTTAGTTGTGTAATTATTTTTAAAATATTTCTTTATTGATTTTTATATGATAATATTACACATGGCATTAGGCACTACTTTAATTCCTGATTTATATGATGTTGAATTAATTTATAAAAATTTAAAAAGTTTACACGACGTTTGAGCGATTTATGCAAATGTGTTTGTTATTACGATAAATAAATGATGATGATGCTTAAAGCGCATTGGTATTTTCCGACTGTATTACTTTTATTTAGTTGTTAAAGCGCTGCAAGCAGAAAATAGATTTTGGTTTGAGTTACGAATCGTTTGCAGATAAAAAAAAAACAAGGTGAAAAATAAAATATAAACAATAATAAACATGCATAAAAACAATAAATTTTCATAGTACCATAAGCAAAAGCAACGGCAAATGTGCAATTATCAACAGCAAAGGCATAAATATTCATTAATAACAGAGCAAAGCACGTATACGCCATATGCAACGCGTGATAATTATGAGCTTTAAACACGCAGTAACGAAAGATTTTTAAATTTTTTCCCTCTGCCGCTTTATGTTGAAAGCGAAACGCGACGAAAAGCAGCCACGGTACGTAGGAGAAGGACCATAAAGCAGCTAAGAGCAAGGAAGAGCAGCCTGTCAATAGCTGTTGTTGCTGACGAAAACAAGAAAAACAACACAAGCGCAAGCCAAAAAAGCTAAAGAACGCAGACTTTTGACTCTTGTATACACATAGTTCTTATATATCTATATATACATATATGTATATATACCTGAGTGTCTGGCAAATGTGCAGAGGCGACAAAACAAAAAGTCAGCTGTGTGAATTGTGGGCGAAAATACGAAACAAAATACAGAAAGCCAACAAGAGAGCAGCGCAAGTTTCAGATGATGATGATGATGAAACTTGACTGGAGCAAAGACGTAACATAAATGCGCTTACCCGAAAGAAAAACTGTCAATGTATTAAGAAAGCAACGATATAAAGCAGCTTTAAGTAAACCTATTATGAGCGTTATTTTGGAAAAGAGTTAGTGCATTTACTTTAGACTCATATTATTTAGGTAAAAGTAAAATCTTGATAAATTGAATTTACATTCAATTAAGAATAAATAAACTTTCTTGAAATATATGTATATTACAAGTATATAAACTTCACATTAAACATATGCATAAAAAAGTTCATCATGTAATAATTGAATCTCAAATATAATACATGCAAATGCAATAAACACACTTAATTCAATATTCAATAATTTAACTCACGCACACAAACTCTTTACAGGGCACATATTGCCTATACGCCGCATGGATCAAGGGCAAGATTTATTTTATACCCGCCTCTCTCCACTATTATACAGAAAAAATAGATCTTGATACAGGGTGACTTTTAGTCAAGCATTATTAACAAAAATATTGTTTTTTTTCGGTTTATTTGAACGGCTGCCGCGTCAACATGTCGTCTTTTATGTTGTTTTAACTTTTACGCTTTATTAAGTCGCAGAAGTCGGCGAGAAAACGCCTAGAGATACAGCACACATACACTCAAATATATATATAATAAATAAGCAGAGGCCGCTTAATGCCGCCCTCATTGCTAACTATCAGACCAAAGTTGACTTGCCATCTATATATATTTTCTATATATATTTTACTATATATGTATGTATATATTTATATATTTTTTTGTTTTGTTTTTTAGTCTTATATATAAGAAGCAACTGATGCTCATCTCTGAGGCATTGCCTCGTCACTACTTTCACAGCATCCTTTTGCACTGTCTGTGTTTGTTATTCGCCTGTTAGCCCCCTACGTATAAATAAAATAAATGTAGGTGAAAATATACATAAATAATGGTCACATGCGCTGCCTTTTTATGAAGTGTACGGCGACGTCTGTGAAAATTATAAAACAGACGAAACCCATTCCCATTGCTTATTTCTATGTACGTTCAGCTTGAGGGTGGATTCGGCTCGAAAGTTGCCTCAGTTTTAGGCGTGTAAATGGCAAAGCGCAGTGAGGCGTGCAACGAGTCATAAAGTGGGTGTAGGCTTTCCGAGTGTGTGTGTGTGTGTGTGTGGAATTGTTAGGCAAGGCCAACAGCTGTTGGGCATGACAAATACTTTTCTGGTTGGACCCTGTGTTTGACATTATTTACGGAGTGCTTCTGATTGGATTCGTAAAATCAATAATCTGCTTTTATAAGATTAACGGCAATCAAGGAGCAGTCTGATGACTTAGTATTAAAGAATATTCTTATCTATACAATGCCAACTTTTCTTACTTTTCAATCATAAAATGCAACAAAATTGCTTTTATTTTGTAATTTCCGTTTTAATAGAGGCGACAACAATGTGTTGTGGCAAGTGGCAACAACAAAACACAACAACGATAATAAGCAAATTACAAAGATGCTGCAGCACTTCCGCTTCATCATCCCGCCAACCCGGAAGCTGCCCTACTGGCTTTTTCTGGCGGTGATGTGGCACGAAGAACGCATTTGCATATATGCCGGCGCATAAATATATAGAGCACAATTTATGTGTGCATCTATTTAAAGTTCTCCTTGTTTTTTTTTTTGTGTGTTGAGGGACGCCTGCACTTGTCACACGTTGTCCTGTTTCTTGCATATAAGTATATGTGAGATTATTTACATACATGTGTATGCGGGGAAATGCGGGAGGGGGCTGTGGGATTTTGTATGCCCTCGTTGCGAATGCAAAAAAGCGCAAGCGAGATAAATAACAAGTCGAGAGTGATTAACTAAGGAATTCCCTGTAATCTTGCTGCAGATTACCGCTATGTATCTCTCTCTTACTTTGAGCTAAAAATAACAAGCTAAAAACGAAACACAGATTGTGCAAGTGTGAAAGAGAGCGATTAACAGATGTGTCAAAAATACATAGAGTTTGAATACAAAAATATGTATTTCAAAGGAACGCGAATCGCATATTAAAAGGCAAGAAAGAAAACAATCAAATGATTTAAGCACAAAAAAAAATCTCATACATTTTAAATGAGTACAGGGTATTATGTGAACACAAAACAAAAAAATCAAGTTGCAAAGAAGAGCAAAACAAAAAGGCGGACAGGCAATGCCAGTGGCAGCTGGAAGCGTTGTCAGTAAGTTCTAGCCAAGTAAGCTTGTTGTTGTGATGTGCCTCAAATAAGTTGTGGCTTTCGAAGAGCATATAATTCGCTCTCTTTCTCTCTTATGCTATATCAGATTGTGCTGTGCCATAAATGTAAAATCTAAACTAGTTTACAAGCTATATGCAATTCTAAATGCTTAGCGACAACAAGAGCTAGAATTCCAACTTATTCTTAAATTCCAATATTTTTTAAAGATTCACAGAAATACAATTATATATTGTTAACTGCTACAGAATTTAGGACTAAAATGTCCAATTTACAAGTTTTTTGCATATTATATAAATAATAAAGCAGAAAAAAAAAGTCTTGTGGTAATTTTTTGGCAGTTATTATTTTATTCAACTCCTTGCCAGCTCATTCCATTCTGCACTGCATTGCTTAGCTTGCCAATTAATTGCAAAGTTTTTAATTTACATTTTTGTGTACATCATGCAGCAAATACAACAACAACAACTACAACAACATTCAAAAACTGGCAAACTATGAGTGCAATTCGACAAAGTTTTTCGGCACGAATTTCTCAACTCGCGCGAAAAAGTAGGAAAAGAAATTCCAATAAAATAAGATGAAAAATTAACGCTTGCTGAGCAATTCTTAAAGCACACTTATAAATTGTAGCAAACAAGTTGAAGAAAATCAATAAAATGAGCCCAACCAACTTGCACAATTAAGTGGTCGAGTTGGCTATTCAAAGCGGGTTTCTCTGCATCTGAACTTTGCAGCTTGTTTTTTTTTTCGTTTTTCTTTAATATTAAAAAATATTGAACGAAGCGAAGCAGCGCAAGTTCAAAAAGTTTAGAAAGTTAGCGACACTTTAATTTTTTTAGTGGGTTTAGTCTCGAATAAAATTATTATGCACGCAAATATATAGATATATACAGAAAGTGCTTTATATATACTAGAACTACAGACATAACCGCAAGGGTTAATGAACTCAATGTGCGGGCCAAGAGATGCCCAGGGGCGAATAGCGAAGAAAAACAGCCGCCAGCAGCAGCAGGGCAAATGGACCGCGCCGGCTGCTGCGGCCCTTAGCAGTGGGTGTCAACAATTGCACAGCTGGGCTCGCACACACACACACACAGTAGAAGTAGAAGAAATAACAGTCGTAGCAACTAAAAGAAACAGCAGTTGCTGCTCACACACACACTCACACACACACTCCCACACTGTCGCCGGACAACTTTAAAAAGCATTTCGTTATTGTAGCTGTGAAAAATCTCAACACGAGCGCAACCAAAGCTTAAAATGTAATCAAGTTTTTACGTTTCTTATATTTACTTTATGAAATATATATATGCTTAGCTCTCTTGGCTTTTACTGAAACTGCAACACGAATCGATAAACATGACTTGTTGAAATGTGCGCAGTGCGTATGTGTAATGTATCTAACAAGTGGCTGCATTGACAAATGCCGCGCAAGTTGGCAACTCAAAACCAAAAGAAGAAAAATTCACAATTTCAATTTTAAAAATTACAGCTGTTTATTAGAGTTATTTGGCATTGTATTATAAAAGCGGCGTATTTATATCTTTACTAAGGTTTTTTTTTTTGTTGAAAATTTATGTAAGACTTAAGAATTAGTTTATTATAATTTTTTAATATAAGCTTACTATTAAAATAATTTTTACTATGTTACCTATATACAAACGCAGTATAGAATTGGTGAGCTATAAATAGAAATTCACTTTTAATAACCAAGCTTTTTGAAATCAATCTTTAATTTTTGTCTATCATACATATCAACACAATATTTCTTTACAACTATTTGAAATTATCCCTTATTGTTTTTATTTACTAACCAATTTAACTATTTCACAAAACAATTTAAAAAAAAACTCACAAAGTCTCCACACAGCTTAATAACGAGCTCAACATTCAAATGTAATAAAAATCAAAACATTTGCCTGTCAAACGCACTCAACACAACCGATGTGAGACCAATAAAAATTCTCATCTATTGCTTTTCTGTATTATCTCTATAAAACTGAACCATTAAAGAATTGCAGACAGCTTGACCAATCCAAGCACTGGACACATGCAATGGCTGGCAACCGCATTGACCACAAATGGACCAAGAGTTTGTTAACCACAAATTTCTTTGAACGGTCCTATTAAAGCTTCAAATATTGTATTATTGTCGTAGGCGCAAAAGGTTGCGCCTTAAACCAAATATTGTCATAGGCAATTAAATAGATATATCAGTTAGTGGAAGCACATAATACAAAGCAAGAAATTATTAAAAGTATTATATTAATTAAAATATAATTAAAATTTTTAAAAACTTAGAAAATCTAGGCATGTTAAAATTTTAAATCAACACATATTGCAGATAGCTTGTGTGTAAATTTTGAGAATTACATTTTTTGATTAGATGATGGTAAACTGTTTAACTTTCGATACACAAAAATCATAGACACGCACCGAAAAATCAAAATTTAATTTTGACAGCTATATATAAATAAAGTATATTTATATATATTTATATTAAATAATTTTTTTTATTTTATCATTTAATTCAAAGAGAAACACAAACAACAGCCGCAAAAGTATGCAACGCTTTTTGTAACGTAACGTAACGCGAACGGTAAAGACGACGAAAAACGGCTACGAACGACGTAGAGACAACGACGACAGGCGACGGGACAGAACGACACGTGGTGCAAACAACGGGAAAATGTTTACAAAGCGGCTACTGCCACACAACTGAGTCGACAGGATGCAATTGCTGGCTGTGGCAAGCGGCTGCGGAAAAAAATGGAATTGAAACAGACAACGACACGAACGCTCGTGTACCCGAAGTGGCCCCCAAAACATCTGTTCGCGAGTGAGAGGGAAGAACCAGCTGTAAGAGCAGGACAAACTGCGATAGAGAGTATAAGAAAGGAGTATAAAAAGGCAGAGGCAGAGGCAGAGGGAGCGAGAGAGAGTGAAATGAAATACTGCGGGCTAACTAACCTACCGCAAAGGACTTGCAAACGTGCCCAAAGAAATTAAATAGATTATGTGCTTATATAAATAAATAAATGAAGCCAGCTTAATCAAAGCAATAAAATGCAACTCGGACGCTGCCATTCGGTCAGACAGTTAGAAATTATATCCTTAAATCCGCTGCTGCTAGGCAAAATGGCGCCTGCGCCGGAATGAGGTAAAAATGCCTAAGCCAAAATAGGCCTAGGCGAATCAACATTAAGCAAAAGTGCAACGAAAATTGCCAACTGAATTTTTGAACCATTGCCAAAAACACGACGCGACGAAGCAAGCTGACGCAGCAAGCGGACAAGCGACAAGAATTTAGCGCACAAAACGGAATATGCAAAACAAAAACAAAACTAGCCAAAAGCACGTGGCATGCCACTTGCCGGCAACTTGCTTTTATATGTATGTATGTGTGGAGGCGTGGATATGTGTGGGTGCTGTTTGGACACAAGGCAGTGAAGATTATAACGCTGTCACGATGTTTGCAACGTTTTGGTTTAATACAAATTTATAGTTATATTTTAAAAAAAATTTAAAGTTGAATTGAATATGAATTTTAGAGATATAAGATAAAGATAAAGATGCAGGGTAATTTTAAATCAACCAGGTTCAGAAGCTCAATTTCTTATATATTTGTTGTCACTTATTTATTACTTCGTGTATGCTTCAATTAATTAAGTTTTTTCCTCATCGTGTCGTCATGAATTTAATTCAATTAAATTTAGCTGCCAAGGGAGGGCGGAGGGAAAGGACAGCTGTGGCTGATTAATTGTTTTTCCCCTTACTCAAACAAAAATGTCAAATGGTAATATAAGCAAAAAAAGAACAACAAACATCAAACTGTACTTTGCGTTTGTAATCAAATGAAGAGGCGTGAAGTGCACGCCACAAGAGGCTCAGCAGCAGGGAAAACGAACAACAACAAAAAAACATTATGGTTGAAATGTAAGAAATAAACAAGCGAAATATTTACCAAAACGATAAGTTTCATTCAGGCAACAGGAACACGCAAGCAAAATGAAAAACTTGAAGTAACTCAATTGCACACGCGACAAGCATTGCGACAGCGGGTACAAAAATAAAATAGTAATATGCAAAATGACCACGACAAAAGATTGCCCTTTTAAGAAGCCGGAAAATTACATTGTTTGATACGCATAGTAGTACAGTAATTAGGCGGATAATAAACAAATTAAATGAAAATGTCATCAAGATTAATTCACCTTGAAATGGTTTATATTGGATTATATTAACAGTCACTCATCGAAGAACAATTAATATAATATTCATATTAAGTCATTTAAAATGTGGCATCGATTCGTTCATAAGTGTTCCAAAAACAACTTAATCTCAGTTACAGTTAAAATGTATTCCACAAAGGCCTCATAAATACCATGATCAGTTCCCTTGCAATAGAGTGCATTAGAAATTCGTTTCATAATTTACTTTGCCGCATTTCAGTGGCATTTCCTTTTTTGCTTATCAATCAAAACATTTGATGCAAATTTCTCTTTGATTTCGCTGATAACAATTTAACAAAGCCACGTTTTTGTTTTTGCATAACTTTAAAGCAATTTTTTCTTTTTGTCACAACAGTAGGAAATCCACGACAACACGGCGTATGAGTAGCATATATGACACATGTCACGTGACGCCATAACACATCATTTTACCTGTTTTTTGTGGTGCAAGAGGCAAAAAGAGAAAAAGAGCCAGAGCAAGTCAGAAAAAATAAGAACAACAACATAGAACACGGGTAATGACAACAAACAAGCCAAGGCAGACCAAGGCAGGCAAAATAAGACATTTTGTGATAAGCGCACAGGATAACAAGTTGAACGTGACGAGCATGTGAAAAAACAAGCCGAGCAAAAAATAAACTCGTCGTCCTGATGTGTTATAAACAATGCCAAGCACAGTCGACAAACTACAACAACATCAACACACGCACACATTCACACACACACGCGCGCGAAATGACAGCAAGTGTCAGAAAGCAAAACATTAAAAATAAAATATATATACAGCCGAGAGTGCGGGCGAACGCGCTCTAAATGCCGCTGATAACGCGAATGTCAGGCCAAAAACAAGACTACTCCCCTTCCCCACCCAGCTGCTCCAACTCTTTTACAGCCTTTCTACGGCTTGACTTTCACTTTTCATGACTTAATTTTCGCCGGCGTCTCGTCGCTTGATGTGCGCACAACGTAAAATAGAAACAGACGAGAGCATAGAACACAGAGCACAAAATTCCCAAAAAAAAAAAAAACAAAATAACAAAAGCAAAGGAGAAAAATTCGTTGTCGGCACACATTAAAATGAAAAGTTGCTGCAAAGGATTTTAAAAGACAAAACGCGCATAAAGTGTTTGGCACTTCCTCTTTCTATGCAACGATGCTCTTTTTATTCTCTTTCTCTTTCTCTCAGAATCTCTTCTAACTTTCAGCTAGCAAATGCTAACAACACAAAACAAAATGTAAATAATTTTTCATTACGTATACGCGCCGTACGCCGTGCATAACGGGTATGCAACAGTAGTGCATAACGCGCGCCCGAGAAGCACAAAATCAAAACGAAAGCGAAAATTTCTATGGCGCCATTATGACAAGAGAGGAAAGCAAAAGGCAACAGTCGACTTTAGTTTTGTTAGTTTCCTTCTGGTACATATTTCTTATTATACGTTTATGTATACGTACACTCATACTTTTAGCAACCGTATACTTCAGGTAAAAATCCGAGTTTGGGAACCGTTTTATATCCAACTTTATTTATTTTTTGCCTCAGCCATTTTAAAGTCTTTTACGTATTTTTTCAATCAATTTCGATATCAATAATTCAATCATTTTCTAATTTAAATTATTTTTCAATCATCTGCATTCATATATGGAGTCCTCTACTCGAGCTGCATTTCATTCAATTTGATTTCATCGCCGTCAGTTAAACGCACAATCTAAACATATTCCCGTCCGTTCAATTTCATTCGATGCCATGCAATCTCCCATGCAATCCCGGGCTTAATTTCAAGCCAAGCCGAACACAACACCCTGAACGTATGCACATAAAATATTACTCATACGCACGTTTGCACTTTAATAAACTCGGCAAAACTTCCATGTCACTTGGCAGCCAATAGCAAGCGCATGCAAAACGCGTTTACAATTTATGGCGAGCAAGAGAGAGAGGGGAAGGGTCGAGGGTTGAGTTGCCAGTCAACTAACCTGCCACGCAAGCTGGCAGACATTCAGCTATCAGCTCTCAGGTTACAGCTTCTGCTCTTGGCAACATTTCTGATAAAAAGTACAATCCGTATTTTTTTTTATTTCTGCCAGCATAAAATTGTCATTTACTGCACAACATTTGCACAGTTTTTAATAAAAGAAAACCAATAGTGAAATATAAAAAATTATATTCAAAAAAAGTTTGCAGACACATGTTGCACATAAAGCAGAAGAGTGGCCAGCGATTGGCCAACATCTGATAGCTGCTATCGTGGGCTGGTAATGGTTGCCATGTGTGGCACTTGTACCTGATAAAAATCAACAATGAACCGCAACAAAAACATCAACTAGACGACAATAACAGCAACTGACAACAATGCAAATACATAAATGATTATCACAGGAATTTGCTGCTGGAAATTGACAAACAGGATATGTTATGCTTTAAGCGTGTAAGGGACCAAGCGTCTATATCAATTTCGAGTTGTGGAGTCTCTGATATACTTGCAATTCTATTAGTTATATGAAGCTAGCATTTATTATAAAATGCAGCTTTGGGCTACTCAAGCCTTAATAATCTTGGGCTTGTCCTATACAATAATAATCTATTGCTGATCATAGTGATATATCAATCAATTTCGTTTTGTACTTTGGCATATCGCATATCCTCTCGATATTTTCATTTTGCTTCATTTATTTAACTTGTAATATTTCCAGATCACGTAGCAGTCTAATAAAGTCAAGCATAATTTTTGCTTAGTTTTCACATATTTTAACATTTAAAGTATAGCCATAAACTGCTTAAGACCAAATGGGTCGCCTTGGAGATAACGTTTAAAAATTTACTTGACGCTTGGCTCAACGCTTGTGAGCCTAATAAATAAACATTAACCAACATTTAACCAATATTTACATTGTAATTTAGTCATTATGCCCAACGTTCACGTTTCAGCTGCCGGCTATGGGCCAACAGGCCGCCCGACAAAAGCAAAGCCGACGCTCAAGCATTTTCACCTGCTCGGCAAATAAAGCAATTTTGGGCGCGTGTTAAGCTGTTTTACATAAACAGAGAGTGGTTAGGTTGGGCTTGGAACGGTCGGTTGGGCGGGGGAGGGGAGGGGAGGGGAGGGGAGATTGACTCATATGCTGGGTCAACTGCAGCTTTGGCCACTGCCATATTTTGGCTGGCAATTTGGTTGTCTGCCTGGGCAGGCACAGCAGAGCACCAGCAGAAGCCATAGCCCATAGCTGAAGCCTTTGCCTTGGCAATATTTAGGCAGTTTTAATGCAAAAGCGTCCACAAACCATAAATAATTGAAAACTGCAAAGACGTGCAAAAAATGCCGTGGCAAAGGCGAGCTTCTAACAAAACAAAAAAAAACAAAAAAAAGAAATGAAACGAAATATGTAGCAAGAGGCAGTCGGCAGTCAGCAGCCGGCGAGTTGTTGTAGTGAAGCATGCAAAAGTCCCATTAAGGCTAATAGGCCCAAAAGGACCAGCGAGAGACAGCTCTAGACAGAGAGCTAGAGACAGTTAGTCAGTCCATGAGTTGGTTGAGTTAGTTGCAGTTGCTGCCCACCTACCAGGGATGGCATATCAAATAGAACCCATTAAGCAAACACATGTTCTCTTAATTGAAGTATAAAATACTAATAATTAACTTGAATATAACCTGACAGAGGATCAAGAACTGTCAAAAACATTATCAATCCGACCATAAACATGAAATTTAATAAAACTAAAAATAATATACATATACATATCCCATGGCAGTTTTATTACTAATATATTTTGGTATTATTTTAAAATATAATAAAAACAGAATTTAAGATTTCTTTTTTAAATTATAAATTTTAAAAATGTTAAGATTGAAAGTACAGTTTGCCAGCTTTAAAATAAAACAATAATAATGCAAGCTAAATATTTAAGTAAATAGTTTTATAGGTGTAATCAACTAAAAACCCGGTGATATTTCTTAAGCTAATGAAACATATTGTTCATAAGGCAACAATGCCTTGCAAAACAACAAAATATATATATAATTAAAAAAAATATATTTAAGTTGTTAAGAATTGTGCTTATATCATACACAAATACCATATTCCGCCAAATCAATTCTAAAATAAGATAAGCCTGATGTGAATAAGACTAAATAGCATCCTAATCACCGATAACGGCATTATCAATTTTTACGATTCTCAACCGTTGTCAATAACATTTCTAAAGACAATAACTGCATTAAATGCATTGCAATCCAATCAATTGAAAGAGGAACTTCTCCATTAACGGAATAATTTGGTTATCGTTTATGCATCCCTGTTACAAAATTGTTGGCGTTTGCACGTTTAGTGTTGTAGCTAACTGTTAATTTTGTCTCTTTTTCTGTTGGGGGCTATGCAAGTTGGCCACCATCCTGTACCACCTCTATCTCTGCCCCTCTGACTACCCCAAAAAGTAGGCTGCACAATTTTCGGGCTGCCCCGCAGCGGCAACAGCGTGAACCGTTTTCAGTTTTTAGCTTGAATGTGTGTGTATTTTTTAGGATTTCTTTTTTCTAAGCGCCGCTAGCACTTTGCAGCACTTTAGCGTCGCTTATCCTAATTGTGGTTATTTTGTGTGTGAGTGTCCTTCGTGAGCCGCTCACGCGAAACGTGCATAGAGCCATGTTCTGCCGCGTTTCTCTGTCTGTCTGCCCCGTGTATGTCAAACTATATGTATGTGTATGTGTGCGCATAATTTTTTGGCATTTAGCCAGATAATTTTCTTGCCTGCTCAGCTCAACTCGGCTTGCCCGTTTGTCCTGTCCATTTCTGTTGCAAAGTTAATGTATCCTGGCAGGCCTACAATATTTAATACATAACATTTTTCTCTTTGCCTTTTGGCATTTGTTTTTTATACATTATCTGTTTTTTGTCTGTGTGTGTGTTTCTTGGTTTCGCGTGGGCGTTTTTATTTATGATTGGCTGTAAATTAACTTGGCATATTTTTAATGGCTTCTTTGCTGGCAAAATGTATTTGTAGGGGAGTATCATGTAATCTATGATTAGAGGGAGAATTGTCTTTTGAGCTAGTGATCTTAAAAAATTATGCGTCGATGTTAACAGCAGCAATTTTTCCAGTCTGAGCTTTATTATCTTTTTTGAGATTTGAATCGATGGATTCCTATAGGTAAATCGACCTTTAAGGCATGGCTGAAGAAGACAGCCGAAGATTAAATATTCTTACAAACAAATATCTGAAGAGCAATATATATTTATAGACTTGTGTCTCATAGTTACTAAATCGTTTTTATATCATATCTATGGTATTCCATGCCAGTTTTGCAAAATTTATTCAAGAAAAGATTGTCAAGCCAGGCAATTAACCCCTCTCTCTACCAGCTTGTGTTTTTTTTTGAGTTGGATACACTTGTGTTTCTTTTATCAATTTTTTAAGAAGGTAGGCAAAATTTCAATAGAACTTAATTACTCTGTTATTATCTAAAAGTTCCTTTTCAGATCTATGATCATATGTTTCTGCTCTAAACAACACTGACTGCAACGCTGCATTGCTCGTAAGTTTAAGTCAAGTTTTCAGTTGCTGACGTTTTTTACATTAGGCCCAAACGTCAATCTTTCACTTTGCACTACAGGGCACAGCACCTCAGCGCTCGCTCGTGCCCAACATACCCCTTCATCAATGGCCCAGATCACGTACTCCCTTGCCAGCGCCATTTTGTCAACTTCTAATAAATTTGCCGTGCAAAATAAAAAAGAAAAAACGAAAGAAGAAAAATTGTTCGAAGCGACAGTGGAACGCACTTGGAACTGCCTGCTCCCAGAATGGGCATAAGAGGGGCGGGCCTAAACAATGGCAATGGCGACGATGCCGTCATTTTGTAAATCAAACAAGTTTTAAGTGCGCCGAGGCGAACAGAGCTTGGGCTAGGTGGCGGAAACCAACCGCCAGGCAGCAGCTACAACGGCACACAAAATATTCATGAACACAACAGGCTCATAAATAAATTGCAGCCCAAACGGAACGGCGTTGCTGTCTGCCTGATGCAGCTGCTCGGGCTCCAGATCGGGCCACCGAAATGGGCGCAAAGTGGCTGCGAGTGGCGTGAAAAACTTGAAAATATGCTAACATAATGCAACCGAACGATAGAGTGGGGCCGTGTGCTGATGTAGATGGCGGCCAAATGCAGCATCAAGGTTTTATGATGCTTCGATTTCGTGGAATTAGCAATGAGCCAAACGCGGCAGCATCAACAGCAGCAGCAGCAGCAAACAAAACCAGTCAAATCCAGCCAGTTTGCCAGCTCTTCAGCTCAATATTTATTCTCAGTCAGCAATCGCGTTTTTAATATCACCTGGAGAAAGACGAGGTGTGTAGGGGACGGGGAGTGGTGGGAGGTGTGTGCATTTCTATGTGGCATGCATCATTGCCAGGACCAAAGTGCAGTCGTGAATTATTCGTTGCTGTGGCAGCTGTCAGCTTTAAATTGAGTCAACTGGGGCAAGTGAGGAAAAGTGTATAATTCTAATTAATTTAAGCCATTAACATTTGAAAGTCTTTGAGATGCAACAATTTGCAAAACTTGCACGTCCTGGCAGCCAGGATAAGCGCCGACTGCGA
This sequence comes from Drosophila micromelanica, assembly GCA_004143825.1. Taxonomy (NCBI): domain Eukaryota; kingdom Metazoa; phylum Arthropoda; class Insecta; order Diptera; family Drosophilidae; genus Drosophila; species Drosophila micromelanica. Next base: position 24,784 of record SCDY01000744.1, on the reverse strand, counting down.
TGAGTTGGCGACAAAAAGCCATGAAATAAATTATTTCAAGAATCAATTACAACTAATAGCATAGACCACTTGAAAATCAATTCAATTCACAGGGAAGCCAGCCTGCCAGAAGCAGAGTCACATTCACAGACTGAGAACAGGAACAGCCAAGACAGCCAGTCAGGCAGTCAGGACAACCTCAGGATTGCATGAATCGTTGGATGTGTGTGTGTGCACACAGATTGGCCGAAGTCAACCAAGGGGCGAGTTCCACTTACTCCACTCATGTGACGATTTAAGCTAATGCATAATTGATTGTAATGCTCCGGCAAGCCGATTTCGGCTTTGCCAGCCTTCAATGGATGGCAAATTAAGCAGGTGAAATTGAATGCACGGAATTAATATTGATGCATATTGCAGATTACTCACAATTATGTAATAGCAAATCACACGAATCTATAATAGAAAAATAATCAGATTATAGAACAAGAATATGTAAAGCTTAAAATGGAGCGTATGAATTTTGGCACTATTTTACTCTTTTACATTTAGAAGAGAATATTGTTCTACCCGTTTTTAAAACTAAAAATGTTCAACTTTGTCTTCTATATGCAACAAACAGATACGTAATAGATAACACGAATATATGTATATTTCAGTAGATTTGGTAATCTTTCAAATTTATTATGGCAAGAACAAAAATACAAAGTTCAATTGCGAGACAAGTTTATAAAGCGCCTCTCATTATAAACTCGCACAGTTGAGTTGAGTTGCGGCGATGCGGGCCCCATGTTATCAATCCCAAAGGCTCGTCAGTGGATTTTGGGGCACTTTTATATTTATGAAATGCATAAACAACGACCAAGCCGGGGAGCAGTCCCCAGTATCCGTTATGCCAGTGACAAATGCGAACTTTTCATTTTCTATGCCGCAACAGTCATCGCTGAGTTATTTAAGCTAAACATGGATGGGCACCAGGAACCAGACAGACACGCCGACTAACAGACAGACAGAAGGACAAATGTCATGACAGACAAGTCCGGACGCTGGACAGCATGACAGACGGGACAAACCAGCGACGTAGACAAAACTGTGTTTTCATGTTTTTTTTTTTTCTTTTAGCTTGGGTTTTTTTTTGTTTGTTTGTTTGTTTGTTTGGCATGCAAACAATAGAGAAGGCAGGGGGTTGGGGGTCTGGGATTGCACTTCTGAGTGGCAGACAGTGTGCAAATGTCAACTCGATGGAATTCAGACAAGTATATGTAGCAGTTACACACACACACAGTTATACATATATATGTATATAGTTAAAAAAAATGTCAAGTGTAGAAATGCACAAATGCCAAATGTATTTGGCCGACTTTGGCTTTCTGGCTGTAGCTCTTATTCAAGCTGCAGTTGAAGCTTCAGCTGGCCAATTGGCAGCCTGTTGGGCCATTTAATTTGTTTATTAACTCGACGCGCGCTGTCAGCGCAATTAACGCCTAATGAGCGCAAGTCCGCGTCGCAAAAGTTTCTTTTGGTCACGGCATGGACTTGACTATCAACTGTATCAACATAATAATCATCATGTTCGTCAGCATCAGACACATCATCATCATCATTATAAGCATCAGCATGCGCCGCAACGTGCACTAAAAACTTTCTGGACTACAAGCTGCTGATGTTGGCCAGAAAAACCACAACAACAATGTGGGCAAGCGCTTCAGATGCAACTGACGATACCAAAGATTGTACAGCAGAACGGCACAGATAAGAGTACAGTGCATTTAAGATGCAGAGCATATTGAAATTGTGATCAACGAGTATGAAAATGTCAAAATTATGTAAATAAAAATTACAAATCTTTTAACTCATTAGTTAGCCTTATTTTAAATATATACTTTTTGAAACAACAACATTGCAAGAGGATTTTTGCAAAGTTTCTGCCTTGCTGACAAAAAAAAAACCAGTCAAAAATGTGCTTATATAAATTAACCATTTAAATATTTATTATTTAGAGTACCTATTTAAGCGAATATACCCTCTCTCTCTTTCTCTCTCTCTCTCTCCATGTTGATTGCACCATTCGGGTGACGGAAATGCAAACGCATAACTTTTGTCAACAGCAGAGTCAAGTGCGCCTCCACCAGCAGCACCACCCACACCACCCGCACCACCCACTCTACAATCTATCCACTGTCCAGATGTCGTAGCCAAATCTCTTGCTCCCTAAACCCATTTACCAACCACAAAATATGCTCGACGCAGCGCAAATTTTTGGTTTAGTTTACTGCAAGTCGCCATCGCCATCGCCATCGCCATCGCCATCGTCGTCGTCGTTGTTCGTTGTTGGCCAACCAACTTAATGTGTTGTCGACGCCAGCTGCGAAATTAGAAATTAGTATTCATGCCCCACAGTGTCATTTCCGCGAATGCGCGCGAGGAGTTGGCAAAAAGTTTTTCCTACAAGACTTTTGTGTGCAGCACTGAAGAGAGATTGATATGCGTGCTACAAGAAACTGCCAGCAATATGGCTGATTATGAAGTGCTTCACAGTCTACACACAGCTTTAGCACGCCCCTCTCTCTCTCTCTCTCTCTCTCTCTCTCTCTCTCTCTCTCTCTGTCACTCTGCCTCTCTTTCTTCTTTCTCTATGTGTAAGAGACAAGTTCAAAATTGCCAGAGTTCAAGTTGCAAGTGCTTAGAGTGTGTTATGGCGCAACTTTTTCATATAAATCCTTAATTATGACATTATTTTGCATAATATAATGTTGCCTTCTATGTCGCTGAAGCGCGCTCCAAAATTAAATTTCTTGTGAATAACTCCTAGTTGCCCAAAATCTTTGTTAAAATTCAGATTAAAAGATAGCTCAAGTTTTGATTTCGCAGTATAGTATTGGGCATTTTAAATACAAACAATTTGTTTAATAGTATATTTTATTCAAGAATTTTGATTATTTTTATGCAGTTGAAAAATCGGAAAAAATTTATACATAATTAATAAAATTTCAAGGAAATGCTACAAATTATATAACACAAGTTGTATTCAATTGTGGTGAAATGATGGCGAAAATGTAAACAGGAATTCATTGAAATTGAAGCCATGCTTAAGTGTCATTGACTGGGTCGATGCTTTAAAGCAAAAGTATAGTATAACTTAAGGCGCAAAACAATTACAATTGAGTTGATACCAATGAACAACGCCGTCGCCATCACCGATGCCGACGCCGACGCCACAACGAATTGCACTTACGACAAATTTTTGCGCCGAGTGTCAACCATACAGAAATAAGCCTCAAATTGTGCCCAAGCCTGGAGAACTGAGCAGCGCTGAGCGGGGACTATAAGCGGGGGAAATTGGAAGCAGGCAGTTGGAATATTTTGTACTTTATGCCGGCAAATTCCGTTGGCCAAGTGCCAAGTTTTACGCCGATGTGCAGCCGCACAGCATCAGCAGCAGGAGCCGCTGTCGTATTCCTGCTGCCTAGCATGGAACTGAGCTGGAGATTGCGGGTGGGCGAAGCGATGTGGGCGTCGACCACACCCGGAGGCCAGTAGGTTGCATGTCGATTTTAGGCTTAACAGGCAACGAGTTCAACTAGTCCTCGTCCGCAGACGGGTCCGGGGCAGTCCTAAGCGGCCCGGCATTAAAACAAATGCAAATATGCCGCACAGGACAACAGCAACAGACGATCGTCTGCGCTTTTGTTTGGCTTTACGTATATGTATTTTTCATCTGGTTTTTTTTTTTATTTTTTGTATTTGTTTTCTGTCCGAATGTAGGCGTGGCTGCCAAAAATGTTTGTGGCTCATGTGTCGCTTACAGAAGCGCCACGAAACAAATCGAATAACAACAAAAAAATATATATAACTGACAACTTAACGCGCGTTGCAGTGCAAATTTTTTAATTACGGAAAGCGCCGGGCCCAAAATCTTAATGCGCTTTTCTTATTGAACGATATTTTCATTTACAGATACTGGTATTCATGTGGAAAATTACAAAAAAAAAAATCGTGTATATGAATAATTAAAATGCATAAGAATGATGCACCTTCGAAAAATGGAAATGCCCTCCATTGTAGTGGAATATATGATCAAACATGTAAATAAATTCCTTATACTTAAGTTTAAGCTACAGAAGAACTATTTGAAGTGCATGAAAAAACGTTTAAAAAAATTAAACCATTTAAATCCAATATAAATGAAATGAAAATATATAAGAAAATAAGAAGGTAGATGCACTTTCTTTAAGAAATATGATATCAAGAGAATATTTTATATAATTTTAGAATGCAGGTCCTCATAGTCATTTTGATTTTAAAATATATATATAAAATATTGTTTGTTAATTGATGCCAGACCTTTTTTACTTTAATTCCAAAATATTCCTAAGCATTAATTAAATACCAACTTGGTCACACTATATATCAAAAATATATAATCCCATTTTTTTTACCATACTCTTTAAACACACATATGTGCGTGTGTGTGTGTGTGTTAGGGTGTGTGTAGAGCGCCCGCATGGGGCATCTGCTAGTTGTCCTGCAGCCTGTTGTCACGGGTGCGCCCGTGTGTATGCTAGACATATTTGCTTAGCCGCTTAGGCTTAAAAGTTCAGCCAAAGTTTTGACCTTGAAAGCCACACACACACACCCGCACACACACACACGCATTCAGGGAAACGTACTGCAGGCTAGAGGTCTGTCTATCATTGCGCTGGTGTTGCCTACTTTTGGGCAGACGCCTGGTTTTTGGCTATGCCCGCCGCTGCTTGGTTTCTATTTGGCAGCTTAGACTTTTTGACTTAAGGCAAAAGTTGTCCCACACACACACACCAGCACACAAACACACTTGCACACAGTTAGAGCGAGGAGCAAGAGGCAAAGCAAACAATAGTCGAAATTTGAAATTGTAAATGTTTGCACAATTTCAGGAGCCAGAATCACAGAACCGCCAGTCAGCCAACCACGCCGGGCATGACACACACACACACACACACACACACACACACCGCCGCTGATCCACATCGCCCCAACCGCCTTGGAGTACCCGAGGGCGTTGCCGCCATGTTTAACTAAAGTTTCGTGCGCTTGTGCAAATAGCAAAAGGATTTCAACATCGTCGCCGTCAGCTTCGCCTTCATCGTGGTCCGTGCACAAGCGGATTACAATCATAAGCGAAAATTAATGAATTATTTACCAGCAGCTTAGTTAAGCGCAAATGCCCCCCCCCCCAAACCCAATCCACAATGTGGCACCGTGGCACTTGCCCCCGCAACATCTACACAATGTCAAAAGTTATGCCTAAGTTAAATGCCTAGGCCTCTTTCACCCCAGAGAGAAACAGAGAGAGAGGGAGAGAGAGTGAGAGTGAGAGTGCGACCCTCAGCTGTTACCTGGTAATTAATTAGCCCAAGACATTTGTCAATATTATCTGCGACTACTGTAAATTGCCAACGAATTCGCCGAATTTTGAGCATAACTTAAGGCGTTGAAAGTGGGCTTTCTCTCTGATAATCTATTTTGATTTATTTTCTTGGAGCGAACAATTTAAAACTTGTCAAACTGTCAGTTTTATTTATTTGTTAAACTCAAATATAAATTATATTTCGAAAAACTTGAGTAAATTTAACTAGCTATAAAAGTTAGCTAAATCGTATATTTATTTTGGATATTATATTTTTAAACTTGACAAAATCTGCGTAGCGATAGAGAAAAGAAAAACAAATAATATCAAGTGCTTTTCCCCATTATTTATTTTTATATTAAATATTTAAACTTTTCACAAAACCAAGCGTAATGATAAAAACAAAAACTAATATTAAATAGTTATCTGGAATTTTGTGGCCAATTTAACGTTGTAGTACGCCAATATTCTTTAAGATTTAAATAATTAAACGAGGTGTACGTCCGTTTTGCTTCGTCTCCATACTCAGAATGCTTTATTGTTCTATATATGTTGAATTTCTGTTAAGCGTACATTTATGTATTCCTTTGACTACTATCGATATGTCAACAAGATATCGATCAAGTCAAACGCGATCTTACGTCTACAATGTTAATTTACAGATTAAGTTTATTTTATATTCTTATTACAATGTATGTTATGCTATATTATACTACTACAACGTGGTTTTAACATAATTTAAGTAGTCAATCAATATTCTCGTCCAGGCCAGGCCAGGCCATTGGGGAATTTTTAAAATTAATGCATTATTGAACATTTTCGTGTCATTGGCTTCATGTGTGCAGTTGTTAATCAAATGCGAATGTCTAAATATCAATTAACGTAATTAAATGGCAAATCATTTAAAAGACGACAAATTAAAGCATTTAAAATAATGTTTTGCTACAAGTTAAACTAGGTTTGGCCAAACCCCAGAGACAACGCCTATTGATGACGCAGCGAAGTAGAAAAGGAAGACAGATAGAGTAAAAGAGAAAGAGAGAGAGAGGAGAAAAAGTACAGACAAATGCATATTAAGTTTGTGGCAAGTTGCAATAGATCTAGGTAAGGGGTGAGCCCCGGACTACCAAGCAAAAGTTTATTTTTTATTATGCAAAGCACGATGGCTTATGAAGCGGCAGTCAGGACTACACTCAGCCGCCCGCTGAATATCCTTTTCTGGAGTGCGAATAAAGGCAAACACAGATAAATCCATTATAAACGCACGTTTGCACACACAAAGGCAGCCGAGCAAAAGAGAGACAGCAAAAGAGATACAACCACAGAAAAAGAAGAAGAGAGAGAGAGAGAGAGCAACATTGCAAGCTCTTAAAGCAACAATTCGCTCGAGTCATCCTTTAAGGATACGACGTCTTGTGCTTGCATTCGGGGTAATTAAAACTGATTACGGCTCATTAAATGATAAAGAAACGTAACGCACGCATTATGTGCAGCCGACCATGGGATGGGGGAAATTTTGCGAAGCGGCTGCTTCATTAAAATGATAAACACGCACGCGATGCCAATGCGCTGGCCGCATGTCCTTGCCGCAAGCGGCTTGCAATTGCGGCCAATCCAATAACAACCGGAACAATAGCAGCAGCAGCAGCAGCAGCAGCAGCAACAACAACAACAACAAGAAACAGCGGCAAGAAACACGCCTGGCGCACTTCCAACAATAAGCAACAATTTTAGCAGCCGCCAAAGCTATTATCCAGCGCCAGCCCGGACCTCATAGCTGCTTTTTGCTATGCCTGCCAGGCAGGCAACCAGCCAAGCAGCTCGGCTGCCAGGCCGAGGCACAAATTGTTTTTTACACATGTGCGCGCAACATATTAAATTGTAAACATGCATAAATGTTGTTTATTGGGCAGCGTCAAGACCAAACAAAACAAAAGCAGACAAGAAACAACACGTGCTGCAGTGCTGATCAACCTGTAGTTACCCTACATATCGCTGTTGATTATTAAATATATGTAATTATTTTGAAACATTTTATATTTTATTCTAACGATCGTTTTCACGTACTTTTTGTGGTACGCCAACATTCTTTAAGTTTTAAATAATTAAACGAGGTGTACGTCCGCTTTGCTTCGTCTACATACTCAGAATGTTAAGCTTCTGTTAAGAGTACATTTATGTATTCTTTTGACTACTATCGATATGTTAGCAAGATATCGATAATAGTCAAACGCGATCTTACGTCTACGATGTTAATTTATAAATCAAGCTTATTTATATTCTTATTACTATGTGTGTTATGCTATATTATACTACTACATTATATTTCTAGTCAATTATGTTGAGTACATTTTACCTTAAGCTATTTACGTTTTCTACATTTAATTATTTTCTTACTATAGCAACCACATTTATAGCAAACAATATACCCTTTTTGACCAGTTTGGATAGAGCATACAAATGGGCAAATAATGTGTGAGTGCAAGACTCGACTCGACTCGATTTCGACTACTTGGCAGGCAGTTGAGAGAGGCGAACGAGCGAGTGGAGCGAGTGCCAAAAACAATTTTATGTTGTTTGATGACGTTTGGAGCGTGCTGTGCGCTCCTTGAGGCTTAGCGAAAGTGTATCCTGTCAAAGGATATTATGCAACGAAATTATTGTAGTTGGCACCAAACAAAAAAGTTAGCCAAAAAAATAAACAGAGCCTCTACAACTGCGGCGAGTAAGCTGCCAAAAAGTCCTGCTGAGCTCTGGCCCAAGTGGCATGTGTGAATCGAGGCAGAAGGATGTGCGGTTAGAGGGGTGTGGACCCGGGGCGGTAAGTGGTGTTATGAAGGCGACAAATGAGCGCCGCATTAGCGTCACCAAAAGTGCGACCGACATTTAAATGCACAACAGCACAAAAAGTAAACATTCGCTGTAATTATTTAGTGCACATTTTGTCAAGGACTAGCCACAATGCTGGCCAGGATATTAGCAAGAAAATGCATGCCTACAACAAAAAGAGTTAGGAACATTAAATCCCTCAACAGCGGAAAGCATTAACAGAGCAAGAAAATCCGATTAAAAATGGCAAAAGATATAATGATGGAAAGAAAAGAAAGCCTTTAGAAAATTCGCGTAATATTAAGCAGCAGAACAAAAAAATAAAATATGTATAAAATATAACTGCATATCAGCTACACTTAATTGCGGATTAAATTTAAAAAAAATTGTGCAATTCAACTTTTAAATTGAATGCAAACTATGCCTTAATCCATTTATTTCTTAGTAATTTAACAAGTCATAACTGGATTTCGTCAAAGTACTTTAAATATTTAACGCAATAACTGCTTAAAGCGAATTTGCCATGGCAAAAGTTTTTGGGTTTTTCGCATTTGAGGCTGCAACACTAACGGCCCACACAGCAGCAATAGCGGCAACAACAAAGCGGCCTTAAATAGCAACAACTACAACAACAACAATAACGAACAACAACCATAATAATAACTCTCGCAGCAGCAGCAACAACAATGAGTACAAGAAAGAATGGCAAAATACGGTGTGCCGAATATTAAATACCCTTGCAGAAAATATTCTAAAGAGTGTTCTTGACTATGTAGTAGATAATCTAGTAAATAAAATTCTATAAAATTGTTGAGTGTAAAACTTTAAAATGTTTAATTTAAAACCCAAATTTAGCAAACGTAATTAGCATTTGTTCATTAGAGCTGCTGCTTATATAAAAGGCGTTTTTGTCTAAAAACATGGTCAAATTGTGCAAATTTTCATAAAATCATAATGCTAATTTATTTCTTATTGAGACAGATGTATATTTGGTATTTTGGTATTTCTGTAAGCATGCCAACTTCCATCTCTGACAAAATATCAACAACAACGAGATCTCTTGACAACAACAGCAGAAGTTAACAACAACAAATGTGGCGAAAGCGAATTCGCAAACCACCAAATCCACCAAAGACGAAAAGAGAAAGCATACCGATGACGGCGAATGAGGGAGTTACAGTTCGGCCTTTGACGAGATAGGTTGTGAGAGCTGTTGCTCAAACGAGATCTAACGACAAAATCACTTGTAACTTTAAGTCTTACAATTATCTTTGTTTAATTACCAACTTTAAATAAAATCCCACATATATACTATAGAGGCAGCAAAAAAAGTAGAGAACTATATACAGTGACGAACTAAAGTGATGGCACAGTTGCAAATTCCAACTTCAAATGCTATTTTCAGGCTCATGTCGCATTTTAATTATTAAATTTTTTGTATATATTAAATGTAAACATATATTTATTGAAAGCCACTTTATTTTTGGTATTTTCTTTGACTTTCTTAAAAGAATTTAAACTAAACAAAAATGTGTCTTTTTTATAAAACAAAAGTCTTGGCACAGTTTCCTTATTTGTTGGTTTTATTTTTATCTTCAGCCCAATCTGGTCAAACTTTCTTATGTAATTCCTAACAGGACTTCCTCTTAACCTCGAGCGTATCGCGTATATCTATCACAATCCGTCTTACCTTCAGAATACATTCATATGATAAAATATAGTTACATATTTAATATGTAAAATGATATTATATTTAATGACAAAATTATAACACCCTCAGTAAGGGTATTTAAAGCCGCCAGTAAAACTTAACGTGCAACTTTTTTCGCATGCTTGTGTGTGTGCGTATATGTGTGTATGTGAGCATGTGAGTGTCAAATTGTTCATGTGTGTATGTGTGTCTGTGCGTATTACAAAAGCCGCATGCTGGCATGCAGCTGTGTGAGTGTGTGTGTGTGCGTGTGTGATAATGCAATTGTAATTGTGGTTGTAAATGTGCATTTGCATTTGTTACAAACTCTACTCGCATTGTTGTTGTTTCTGTTGCTGTTTGCTGTGTTGTTGCTGCGGCAAATTTAAACAATTTGCACATTGTTAACATTTATTTATCACTGTCGTAACAATTTGTGGCCATTGCAAGTGTGTGCGTGTGCGTGTGCATGTGTGTGTGTGTGTGTGTGTGTGTGCGAGCGCGTGAGAGTTTGTTATTTAAATTATCTTTCGCAGACAGTTGCCATAAATTTGTCATCCTTTTCACTCTAATCAGCCGCATCGCAACGAAAAGTAACTTTAAATGTTAAAGTGCAAATGCAAGCAAGAATGAGAGGGGAGACGCTCAAGGTGAAAGACAACGAGATATCTGCACACACACACACACACACACACGTCGACTCTCATATATATCACTGACAACAGCTTGTGCCGAAAAATCATTGCGTTGGGTAATAGCAATTTATATACACATATGTACATGTGTGTGTGTGTGCATTTGTGTGAATCGAGCACATATATAGCGACGTGTGGGTATGTATTTTTGCTATTTATTTATCAAACAATATGCAGCTGTTGCATTTCCCATACGCATTTCCCACGTATTCTGAATTTAATTCCAAACTTAATGTGCCCCAGCACACACCCAACACCTCCTTGTGTATGCGTGTGTGTATGTGAGAGAGTTTCTTAAGTTCAAAAATAGCAGGCAGCAGCTGCAGCAGCAGCAGTCAGCATTTCATTTCGCATTGTTCGAATATTTGCAATTTGGCCATAGAAAAAGGTATGCAACGAACATTTGTTTATCAACATAACTGTAGCCATTTAGTACCAAACTTGTAACTGAGTTTTTGGTATTCGAAATCAAAATTTATAGACTAGCCACAGGGGTAAAAGCATGCAAAAGACATGACCCTCGAAAGTATGCAATGATTTTTGTTTGACCCCCAAAATTGTTCATAAATTTGAAGAAGATATGTTAAATGAGTTAAGAGAGTTTCTAATACGTAAATACAATTAAAGAAAACTATTTTAAAACAAATTAAATACTTGGTTTCCTATGATAAAATATTGCCAAGTCCTATAACAACACATTATTATTCTGAAAAAGCATATTTATTTAAGCATACAAAATTAGATAACCCACACAGAGGGAAAATTATTACAAATTGCCAACCAGGCAAATGCAATGACTTCATGAAGCGCATTCGTAAGCGCAGCTGTGGCAACGGCTTCAAAAGAAGTTAAGCAAGAGGAAGCATTCAGCAGCTGTTGCTGCGACGAAGACTTAAAACGTCGCTTGGCATAAATCCCACCCAGAAGCCGGTTCTTCTTCTTCTTCTTCTTCTTCTTAGCCCCCTCAACCCGTACCCCAGCCTACACCTAAGCGCATTTGTATTAAATCGAACGTGTTTCTTCTTCGGGTAGGGCTTGTGCCAAGACTATGCGCTGCTGCTGCCTGGAAGGACTGCACCGAACTGTTTTATTTATTGACTGCACGTAGCGTATATCCTTATAATTTTTGTATGTCTTGTGTGTGTGTGTGTGTGAGTGAGTTCTACATATGTCTCTATGCACAGGCCGCACAGTCTCGTTGGCTGTGTCGGACCGTCTGTCGTCGATGTCTATGTTGCCTTTTTTGCGCTCGACTGCACGTCCAAATATCTACAACAATTTCTTCGTCAATGGCACTGAAGGTAGCAAGTTAGTTGCTGCTCTCTATGCTCTCTATGTATGCAATCAACTGAAATTGAAACCTGCAACAAATGGCCATGTTTGACTTTTTCCAGAGGCCGAACGAATCAGTCCACACACACACACACACACACACACACACACACACACACACACACACACACACACACACAGTTTGTACATTTTAACGGCTCTTGAGCAAATAAACGATTTTTGCATTTTAGATTTTTAAGCGGCCGTATACGTCTATATATAGCACTCTTATAACCGTACAAACATTTTAGCAATAAGTACAATATTTAGGAAAATTGCATATCGATTTGCCAAATGCTTGGCTAAAATAAATGTTGTTGTGTGCATAAAAAGTGTGACTTGTGTGTGTGTGTGGCCATTTGACTGTTCATTTCCTGCTTGAGATTACTTCTGTACAATTATATAGACAACACTCTTTCTCTCTCTAAAATATGATTTTTATGTGCAATTCTCGTATGCATGAACCACATGCTCCATTAAGTTTCAATATGGATTCCCATTAGTGTGTGTGTGTGTGTGTATGGGTGTGGGGGGCAATGCCAAAGTCAGCTGTCTAATTGACTATTTCCTCAATTTTTGCACTCCAACGCCTATATAATATATGTGTACACACACACACACACACACACATTGAAATCAAGTGCTTCCTGCCGTTGGCTAACTGTTTTTGCTATTTTCTCTTATTGAGTCCAATGGTGAAATTTAAAACATGGCTTCTTTAAGATTTGGCCACAAATCGAATGTTTTATAAGCCAAACCTCGAGTCATATTAAATATGCATAAATACGCAAACGGCAACTTGCCAAGGGGCCGGAAAAATAACTCGGACAGGTACTTTGCCATTGCATTAATAAAACGAGGAGAGAAAAAATAAAAGAAAAACACTGTCATAATAGGCGTTTGTACGTGTTTTTATTGTCAACTTCCTTGGGGCGAAACTTTGGCTGGGCTGTGGCACACACAGAAAAGGATAATTTCATATTCGCGTCGCTAACTTACGTAAATTGTTGAATCATACAATAAATAAAATGCAATGAATGTGCAAAAGTGCAGGGCGCGCATTGCTTGCGGTTTTCTGGAGGGGGGTGGAGTCAGGAAGGGGAGTGCAGCCCATTTGCCAAGCGCAGTAGTAAATAAATTAACGTCCGCCGCAGAAAAGTCAACGTCTTTGTTATTAAGTGCACATGTGTGCGAGTGTGTGTGTGCTTGTGTCTGCACACACGTGCTTACGTATTTGCTTACGTAGTTTCTGGCACGCATTTTTATAGCCTTGCCCGTCTGTGCGCGAAAGGGGGTGAATGGGAGTGGGCGTAGTTGCTGCACATGTGCAAAACAAACACACAGTGCCGGGCAACAATAACAATTAATTATTGAAATGCAAATGTAGTGAGGTTAAGTCCGAGTCTGGAAGCCGCAAAGTTTTCATAAACAGCTCAGCGGCGATGTCGACTGCATTATCAAAAGGTGCCACAACATTTTTTTTTAATGGCTGACAGGCTGCTACGCTGAAGCAACAATAATAACGCCCACCTGCCCCTAGCCCTGTTGCGTGCCACGGGCAAATATTGGCGCTGCGGCAGGCGCTGCAATAAATTGACTTAAAATTAAGCTGAACTCGTTGAATGTGGCATGGCAATTGCACATTATGAGTCCCAGCAAGCAGCGCTGCAGACCTTTATTTTATGCCAGTAATTGCAAAAAAAAATCATACATAAAAAAAAACACATATTGTAGATTACAATCGTGATCACACCATCGAGATATCAATAACAGACATATCGATATCATGAGCTGGCAATGAGAAATACATGCCTTCGCCTATCGATATTTTTAACATTACCAACTGGTGCCCAACTAGAAAATGCAATTGGAATTTTTTAAACATTCTTGCTATGTATTAAAATAAATGCGCTTATCGATTTAAAACTATTTGAGCACAACAGCTTAATGGCCCTGATGACCGAAGAACTGCAGCAATGGCATTTGCATTTGCTTGGCTCCTTCCATCCGCACATCTATCAACCCGGGGAGGGACTCAGAACACGGCGAGCAGCCACAATTGGAAGGCACCTCGTGCTGTCAATTTACATGTAAATATTAACATTTAAGGGAACAAATTAGAAAGCAAAGTTAAACTTACGCGCTGATTGAATGTATGGCCATCTTCGCAGACCATTTTCACTGAGATCGGCGTATAGGATTTGATAGTACAGCAGGTGCAGAACTTCTCATGCACATCGGTGATTGTGTTGTACTTGGAGCCCGAATTGCAGGCGCCTTCGCAGTCCGTAAAGCCTTTGATGGGCTCAGCATTAACACAGACACCATGACCAGATTTAGTGAACTTTAGTAGCTCCTTCGTTCGCGACTCGGCCAGCGAAACCGGCAGGCAAGTAGCTGCGATAGAAACATAGAAATCCAATGAATAAATATGTAATCTTTAATCCTTTCTATACTCACATAGATCCTCAGTAATTGGCTCCGGTTTGCAGCGCTTGCAGCAGCCCTCTACATAGAGCAAATGGGCCGCGCAATGACTGACATCTGGACAGACTTCCAACGATGAGCTGACAATTAATTGTTTATCCTTCTTCAGGCACATATAGTGGGTACAATTGTCGGGTGAATTCCATCTAGCATTAGCCTCATACACCTTATTTTCGAACACACAAGCCGTGTGCACGCACTCGCCGCAGCATTTGCTATTGTCCAGCTTCTGGTAACTGTAGCCGGGCAAACAGTCCGTAACGCATTGCTCCAGCGTACTGAAAATCTGAGCAACGCCGTTGGGTCCATATGCGCACTGCTCCTGCTTGCAGACATCGTTGACGTGCTGCCACTTTTCGCCGATTTCCTTGGTGAAGCTGCTGGATTCAAGCACCTCGTACTGCACTATGCACAGATGTTTCGGTGGCACTGTGTGTGGATACAATATTGAAATTATTAGTAATCTGTAAAATTCTTAGCATATTTTTATACGCACCGCATTTGTGTGTGGGGCAGCAAGCGCCTTCTGCGTGCTGTGTGCTGACCTCATAGAAGCGTTTCTGGCAGCTGGCTGGCGCTGGCGGACACTGATCCGGCTTGCAAACGATCTTCTGTGTGGGGCAACAGCCCTCATCGATCTTGACCAGTTGCTCGCCCGGCAACAGCTCACGCGGTGGCACAAGAGGTTCGCATTCCTCTTTGGGTTTGCATTCTGTTTGAATTTATAAAATTAGTAAAGAAGAAAATTATAGTGCAACTAATGGATATAGATAAAACCGGAAGAATACCCACCACAAATGTACTGTGGACAGCCGTTGACATCGTTTTTCTGCTTCTTGAACTGACCAGGTCCGCAGACGGGCATTAACGGTGCCAGGCAAAGTTTTTGCGACTCCTTCGGCTCTGGCACGCAGCGATAGCGCGGACAACACTCCTCAGCGCTGACAATGGTCTGTGGCTTGTAGCCCTCGGCGCAAATGTTCTCCTCCACTTGACACTTTTTCTGCACGCACGAGCTCTTGCCCTTGGCATCGCACTGACAATCGGTGCACTTGTCCTTCTGCCAATTATCGCCAGGCAGATGCACTCCGTCATCGCATTTGGTGCACGCCACCTCAGGTATACATTTGCCAGCATCCATAACCTGGCCGGGTGGACAGAAGCAGCCCTCAAACCGCTCTGAGCTCTGGCACATTTCATCGCTATTCACCGTGTGGAACACCGCCTCGGTTTTCACATTAACTGCATCGAACTCGGACATGGCCTTGATGGTATCGCAGTTTTTGGCACAGCCGCAGGGCTCGTAGATCATGTCGCTGGGACAGTCGTAAGGACAGAGATGTGGCCGGCGCCAGTTGGTGCAGATGCCTTGTTTGTTGCACTCCTTGGCATAGGCAGCCAGGGAATTGCAGACGCCTTGCTGTGTGTTGCCCGGCTTGCAAATGTCCTGCTGGCAGGCCGACACATGGGCAATGGGATCGACAACCAGCGGACACTTGCCGAAAAGCTCCTCCCTGTAGAACTGCAGGCAGGGATCCTTTTCGGGCGGCAGAGGTATACAGCTCTCCTTGGGCACATCCTCACTCAGGCACTGCTGGGCATCGGTCAGGCCCAGCTTGGGCTCATCCGCCTGCCAGCTCTGTATGACATCTATGCCCTTTTGCTTCCGTTTGGCCGGATTCGGTTGCAAGTCATTGCTGGCATCCTCGTTACAATCACCGCAGAGTCCTTCCATTTTGCTGCCATACTTAATGCTGGGCACGCCGAGCGTGAAGATCAAATCCTCGAACGAGGCTGTCAGCTCCACATGCGATTCGGGCAGTGATAGCACCAGCTCCTTGCCTACCACTTGCCGCAACCTTATCCAGCTATCCTTGTACGGCATCTGCTTCACCTCGAAACCATCCACCAGCACCTGCAACGCCTTCGGCTGATGCGCCACACGCTGCACGTGGATCACATGATCCCCGTTGAGCACGTGCAACGACTTGGCACAGCTGGCGCCATCGATGGCACTGATCTGACCCAGTTTCTTGCAGTCATCCATGCTGACATAAACCTGGAACGTGTGCACGCCCGGCAGCACCACATCCCGGGACAGCAGATAGGTGCAGTTGCCATTAAAACTGAAACTCTTGCGATCGTAGGTCAAGTACTTTGAGTTGCCCAGAGATTTGCATACGCAATCCTTGCAATCTGCAATGGGCACACAGTTGGAGCCCTTGCGAACGGTGCCCTCCGGACAGTAGCAGCCCGGGAAGCACACATCCGGCAGCAGGGGACAGTCATCGCCATGCAGATTGTCGCAGGAGGGCTCACAGCGTCGCTTATAGCAATCGGTGTGCACCAAGGGCGCCGGACAGCTGATCTCGCACTGATGCACTGGCCGCCAGGTGGACAACTGGGCCAGCGGATTCACGCTGAGGCACTTCTTTACGAAGCTCTCAAGTATTTTGCACTTGCAGGCAGAGGGATCTCCACTGTTCGCCAGCAGGCAATCGCAGGCCGCCTCCAGGCAGTAGTTGTTGGAGAATTGTTTATAATTGACAGCCTTGTGGCACTTGGCGAAGGTGGGATGGCTGCACAAAGAATCAACAACATTTCATTAAAAAAAACAATCTGTGATAGATCCAGGCGAACACCTACTTGATTATGCTGCATAGTTGCAGTGCCTTGGCCTGGAGTTGCCTGGTGCACTTCTGGTCGCCGCACTGTTCCTTGGGCACGCGTTTGTCGTACCAGCTGTCGCCGAACTTCTCCGTGTTGGCCAGCACTTGGCCATCGGGCGTGCGCTTATCATCGCGCGGATTGGCATTGTAATAGCCACACAGGCCGTCCACAGTGCGCAGGAATTTCGAGGAGATGCCCACCTTCAGTATGCCAATGTCATCCAGTTGCACCCAGAAGCCATATTTGGTTGAAACAGCCAGCAGCGTCTTGCCCGGCTGCGAGACCACAAACGAGGCCTTGCAAATGGGCGAATTGATCAATTGCTCCACGGTGAACTCGAAGCCATTGAACCTGAGCTTAAGCTGCGGCAGCAGCACCAGCTCATTGCCCGCCTGCAGATCTTTGATGGTGACCACCTTGTGGCACACCTTGCGCGACTCATCGCTGCACTGCTGATGCACTGCCGCATGGAACCAGATTAAAAGCTGTTTACACAAATCTAGAGAAATATATTTTACCCGATATGGTCCAGCTGCCGTTGTGTATGTCCCTGGCTAGGATGTGACTGCAGGGACTGTACTTGAACAAAGTGCCGTCAAATGTGGTGAAGCTCTTGCCGCTAATCTCGCACACATCATCCTTATTGGGACGCAGAATGCACGTGTATTTGAGACAGTCGCCCGCCTTGGCATTGCTCATGTCCAGCTCCACATCGTATTTGTCCGGGCACTTGGGCTCCACGCAGGTGATCGTTTCGTTCTTGTTCACCTCCTTGGTGGGTATGGGCACGCAGGTGAATTCGCTGCACTCCTCCTCCGCCTGATAGTTGAGGTCAGCGTTGGGCATGGCCAGAACTTGTTCGTTGGAGGAAACGAATTTGGTTTTCGTTATGCTGACGCCATCATCCACAATCGATACTTGCTTCCGGAACGTAAAGATCTTGGACATCTTACGCGCCTTCCTCTCGATTATTTTGATTTTCATTTGTGGCGGACAAACAGGCGACGGACAGGTAATGACAGTGGCTAAAATATGATATTATCAAATATAATATAATTGGGAATTTAACTTTGACCCACTCTCATTCTTTTCACGCTTGATGTCCGGCTCCACTGTAAACGAATCCCGACAGCTGGCATCCTCATCATCCGCACAATCCTGCACGCCGTTGCACCAGAGAATCTCGGGTATGCAATCGCCACTGGAGGGGCACAGACGCTGCTGCTTGGGGCACGGCTCGCACTTGCAGAAGCAATCGCTGGCTATGACCGGACGAAGATGACGTCCCTCGCAAGGCGCACACTTCTTGGGCTTGCAATTGTGGCGTCCACCCAACACACAGACGCACTCCTCACAGGCGGCATTCTCAAACTTGCTGCCGATCGGATAGTTGACATAGTTCTCCACGCAGGGGCACAGATTATGCTGCACACACTGGCTGCCATCCCAATAGAGCTGTTCGCTGCACTGGCACTTGGACACACTGGGACTGGCAATGCCCTTACACACATTGCACTTGGTTGGCTCCAGAGTTTCCTCTCGTATCTCCTCTTTCACCTCAGCTGTGGATAGTTCGTTTGGTTAACTTTCTGAAGAAATTATTATTTAAACATAAATCACTTACGATAGGGCTTAAAGCAGCCCAAGGGCTCAATGCGCATGTTGATATTACGTTCCCACTTGGTCGGCACCAGTTTCAGATACTGCGTCAGGATGGGATTCTTGAAGTGATGCGTACGTGGCGTGTTCTCATCCACGTTTGCCTCGAAGACACGTGGCTGCCCGTTGGGCGCCAGCACAGTATTCCAGGTCGGTTTGTTTTTCGAGAAGAGCACCTTGTAGCCAGTTACCCAGCCCTCGGCACCGCCCTTGGTTATGAAGCCGGAAACATTGCGCGGCTCCAGGAAATCAAATTCGATAAACTCGTTGAGCGTATTGGCAAGCGGACGCCAAGCGTGGGGCGTTGACAGCTTCAGCAGGTCAAGCAGACGCGGCTTTCGGGTCGGTTGCTGCACCTGCCACAGGCTGCTCGCCTGCAGCTGTTTCTCGTGCATAAGACCCTTATCCACGCCCAACTCATCCACGCACTCCAGCTCTGAGCTCACGGGCGGACGCTCCGTGCTGGTGGGCAATGTGGGCGGCTGTGTGGCAATCGGCAGCTCGCCACAAACGAGCAGCTCCACGCGCATGGCAATGGATCCGTGCCACTTGAGGGGATAGATTCTCAGGGAGCTGGCCTCGATGGGTATTTTGAAAAGCGTCTTAACCGGCTCACGCGAGTCCAGAGGACCATTGAACAATTGCGGCTTGTCCGTTTCATCAACTAAATAATTGTAGGCGATGCCGTCGTGACTATGCAAGATCTGTAAAATATATATTATATATTTGATATAAGAATTGTATCTATCTAACAAATTTCACCTTAAATAGCGTCACATAATTGTCGAACTCCGGACTGCCGGCCATGATGACGCCATAGATGGGCTCGGCATGTTTAAAGTTCAGCTCCAGGTACTGCATTTGGTCATTGATCTGGGGCGACCAGCTGCCACTGTCCGCTGTCGGATTCTTGCGCAAACGCGCCTTGGACGGCGCATGTTCCGGCGCCAGTTTGGAGCTGGCATTGAAGATGCTGTCAGGCAACGGGTTCGCGCCGTTTTCAATCATGGCAATGAGTCTGTCAAAAACGGGAATATATTTGAAGTGTGTGGATTTAACAGCGATCTTAAGAGCTTACCGCTCGGGTGCGCAGTGCAGTGGCGGTGTCAGCGTAATCGGTACAATGGGAACTATGGGCTCGAAAGGTCCTGCAAAAGATGAAGGCTAATTAATAATTATAATGTAAAGAAAGGATATTGGGTTGGCTGCTTACGCTGCGTTGCGATTGGCGCTGGCTCCGGCTTGTTGGGCACACAGGTGAATGCATTATCGATGCACTGGCAAATCTCGAGCTCAGCCACAACGGGCTTGTGCGGCTGCACGTACTGCTCGGACTTGTCCATGCAGGGACACTCATCGGCATGCACGCAGGTGTTCTCGTCGCGCCAGTATTTTCCCAGCTTGGAGCAGTCTGGCCGCAGGCTGTCCACACAGCCGGGCTTGCAGTGCTCGCCATGCTGGCAGAGACCACGCTTGCGCAGAATGCTGCCGAAGTAGTGGCAGGTGTGCTCACACTGATTGGCACACTCCGACCAGACTTGGCCCTCAGCGCACTGCTTGACGAGCTCCGGCTCTGGCTCTGGCTGGTGCTTGCCGCAGCCTGGTATCAGCTGCTGGACGATGGCAATGTGATCGCAAATGAACATGGTGGGATTGAACATCATGAACTCGCCGCAGGTCTTCTCCACATAGATCCAGCCGCCGTCCACGCCCTTGGGCTGGCAGTGCAGGAACTTGTGGCAATCGCCGGGATATTCCTTGTACTCCACAACGCCCACATCGCAGCTGGCGCCGATTTGTGGCTTCTCGGTGGGCTTGAGCGTGGTTGCCTCGGGCTCCGCCTCGCACTGGCAGAAGACGCGCAGTTCGTAGTCGTGGCACTTGCCAATGCAACGCAATCCGTCCGTCAGGCTGCACGCAACATTCTCGTCCATCTGCTCGGGTGGCTCGTGCGTATTCTTGACGCGACACTCCACCTTGGTCATGAACTGCTTCAGACAGGTGCCATAGATGCTCTCCAGGCGATCGTAGCGCGGCAGCTTCTCCTCATCGTTCAGGCGCACAGTCTTCTCCGTGGCATCCGCATCGTTGTCGAACCAACGCGTCCAGCCGCGCACACACTTGCTCTGGTTCTGCGTGGCCACTGGCATTTCCGTGGTGCCCTTGAGCACAATTTGTTGCGGCGCTGGAGTCGTGGCGGGCACATCACATTTGACGCCGCTGCAGATTTCCTTCCGCTTCGAGCAGCGGCAGGTGGCACAGTCATCCTGGAAGGTCACATCGCCCTCGTAGTAGGTCTTGCCCGCCTTCACCATGCAGACGGGCTTGCATTCCGCCTTGGGCACGCAATTGCGGTAGGTGTCATTCAGATAGATGAAGCCATCCTCGCAGGGCTTGATCTGACAGCCCTCGATGCAGCTCTCCCGATTGCACATGCGCTCCGCGATGCCCTGATCCAAGAAGTTGTCGCACGTCTCCACGGCGCAGGCAGGCGTGCAGGACTTGTACTCCGAGCAGTGAGGATCGCATTGCATGGCTGCGTAGAATCAAATTTAATCTTTTCAATCTTACATAGATATTTAATCAAGCTAGACTTACGGCAGAAGTGTTGGGTGCGCCAGCGTATATTGATGCCCTTTTGGGCACACGCATCCGCATAGGCCGCCACGGCCGTGCACAGACACTCGCAGTCGCCGCCCTGATCGCAGGCGCACGTGTCGAAGATGCAGCGCTTCAGATACCGCTCCAGCGGCACCTCGGCGTGGCATGGCGCGAACAGCTCCGATTTCAGGGCACCGCACTTTAGTTGCGCCCACGTCTCGCGCTCCGGATGCTGCCGGCAGGCATCGATTGGTGCCACGGGCGCCGCGCAATGTGGCTGCAGCTTCCAGGCATGGCCGAACAGCAGGGCACTCGTCTCCAGGCCCAGCGATGGCGTCTGCATATCATCCAGTCCATTGCCATTGTAGTTGCCGCACAGCCCGCTGACCTTGTGGCGCCACTCGTTGCCCAATTTTACATAGACTCGCGTTCCCTCGTCCCACTTCACCTGCAGCTTCAGCGGAATCACCTCAACCACAACAAAGACGCCAGCCTTGTAAATGTGGAAGGCATTTTGGCCCTTGGAATTGACGCTGTCACGTAGTTCTAGACAAGAGATTCCATAAAAGATCACGAAGTGGAAAAAGTATATTGGGTACCTGAATCTTATACTCTATCACGAAATAAGAAAATATATATTGGGTTTGTGCCAAGACCTTCTTTGTAGAAAGTCAAATAACATTTTTTCACTGAAACTGCTTAAACTGTATATTTTCCTCAGTTTTAAAACTAGATTTATTCGATTACTGATGACCTTCTATACAAATTGCATATTAAATTTTTGGCAAAATCGGAAAATCGGGCCAAACTTTGGAATAATTGTTATTTAAAGCACAGGATATAGTTATAAGCTATTAACACAACAAATATTTCAAAATTTATCATCACCTCTAAGATCATCAGCTAAGGCAAACATTATATCCATACACTAGCCTTGGAATCAAGCCTTGTTGTTCATTTATCAAGAATTGATACATTAAATTTTGCAGACAGATCTTTTTACGAACGAGTATTGCGCTGTCGGTTACACCCGACTGCAACGTTCTTACATTCTTGAACATATCTAAAAGTTCAAGTATACTAAAATACCAATTTAGAATAATTAACTTTTTACTCACTTTTTATAGGCGACTTATTGGGATCCACGCTGTAGGTGGCATCGGCGCTGAGCAACAGGGACTCCTGCACCCGCCCAGTCACAGCGATTTCCAGGGACTTGGAGCAGGTGACGCCCATTGTGCCGCAGAGCACATTTTGAATGGTGATGGTGAAGCCATCACCATTGTCGAAAACGCCCTTGGATAAAACATAGTCGCAGGCGCCCTGGAAGTCAAAATCATGGCCATCGTAGGTCGTGAAATGGGAGTCGCCCCACACGCTGCAGGTGGATTCGCAGCCATTTTCGGAGCACTTCCAGTTGCCCGCCTGGCACAGGCAGGTATTGCAGTCCTCCTTGATCTTGTCGCCATCGTCGTAGCTCTTGCCAGCATGGTGGCAGGAGCAGTTTGTGGGCAGGACACAGGCCTGACGGGACGTATCGTAGACATAGCCCTCCAAGCAGACGCAGCCCGGCAAACAGTCAACCGAATCGGCCACATACTTGTCCATGTTTTTGCACGTCTTTGGCTCCTTGGGCGCACATTTGGTGAACTCCGCGTAGGGTTGTTTGGCACACTTGCTGCGCAGTTCCGAAGATGGCGGATACTTAACATCATCGCCCGGATCAGCATCCTGGCAGTCCCAAACGCCCTCTGTACATGTGCAAAGATCTTGGAATTTGCCACCGGGCCGCACTTCCTTATAGCCGGGCCGGAAGATCATGCCATCGAAGCTGCAGTGGCACTTGGCCTTGGGAACACAGACGCCCTGGTCGTTGATGTACTCGCCATGCGGACAGCGACAGCCTTCGACGCACTCCCTGGTGCAACTGTTCTTGCCGGGCAGGTCGTCGCAGGTCAGCGCACATCCATCCCCACACTCGTCATATACTTGTCCCATGGGACACTTGGCAGCTAATGCACGTTATGTAAAATGTAAGCCCAATTTTCTTTTGATTTCTAGAATACTCACCGCAGTCTTTTACGCTCATGCGCCAGCCGGTTTTGATGCCCTGTCGCATGCACTCGGTGCCGTAGGCGGAGAGAATGGGGCAGAAACACTTCTCGGGTGCATCCTTGCAGGCGCAGGTATCGTAGAGGCAATCCTCATAGTACTTTTCCGGCTCCACCATGAAGTGGCATTCCTGGAACACGTCCTGCAATAGCCATTCGCAGTGTTTTTCGGCGAGCACCTTCTTCTCGGGACTCAGGGTGCAGGGATGCGGTCCCTGATGCGTTTCCGCTGGGAACTGGCAGGTGTCTCTGGTGCGCCACTTGTCCGCAAATGCTTCAATGGCCGTCTCAACATCGCCCTCCGGTGTTAGGAAATCATCCTGCGTATTCGAATTGAATGTGCCGCACAGGCCTTCGGTCTGGCCACGCCAATTGGCTGGCGCATCAACATAGACACGCGAGACGCCATCCCACCAGATGCGTATGCCGCCGGCAAACTCCACGGTCAAAAATGTGGAGCTGGCGCGTCGTATCAACACCTCACCAACGCCCATCATCTTGGGCAGCTTGGCAATTGGCTTATCATTGATAACAGTGGTCAATCCCTGATCCAGTTTGATAGTGGCCGGAGTGCCATCGCGCAGCAGGAAACGGACGGTCACGGACTTGGTGCAGGAGGGATCATCCGGAGCCGCAAAGCTAAGTGCCTCCGAAACGGCACCCGAGCAGGCCACGTTCTCCGCCTCCACCGAGATGTTCGATGACTTAAGCAAATAGTAAGAGCATTTTCCCATAAAGTCATAGCGCCTGCCGTCAAAGGTCTGGTAATGAGGGTCACCAATGGCACTGCAACGTGCACCACACTTATCATCCGTGCATTTCCATTGACCGTTCTTGCAGGTGCACGTGTTGCAGTTCTTCTTAACCGTCGCCTCGGGCTTGAACTCGCGTCCACGTAATGTGCACGGACACAGCTCCCGTGTAATGCACGCGTCCTTGTACTGCACTGTGCCCTCTGGACAGAAGCAGCCCTCGTTGCATTTGCCTTTCGTTGGAGCAGCCGACGTCAAATCCGATTCGCAAGTGGGCTCCACATCTGGTCCACAGGCGTGATAGACGCGTCCAAATCCGCAGCTGATGGCTGTTAAGAATTTTAACGATTGTTAATCAATTTCAAGGAAACGCTAAAAAAATTCTGCATTTGTCATAAAAAATGTTTGAATATATATAAGGATAGGTATCAACTTTCCCCAATCGTAACTTTGACAAAACTCAACAGATTTTGATGAGGGTGGACTTTTTATTCATGGTTCGGTACCTAGATGAATTCTACATTTCAGTTTAAAAATAAAATTTTTGGTCCAAATTCATGTCAAAAATTTTCGAATATATACCCTAGTGT
>SCDY01000743.1:0-56216 GCA_004143825.1 Drosophila micromelanica | reverse complement strand
GGTGTTTGAAATATGAGACCTATTGGTCCAAGAGCTTTACATGTCCAAATTTTTCTCAATTTTAGCATGATTTTTGACAAAAAATTTGACCCCCTCAGAATCAAGTTAAATTTAGTTTTTTATACTATTTGTGACCAGAAAAATTGATTAAAAATGCAAACTCGCAATTTTAAATTTTGAAAAAATTTTTTTTCGAAAATTCATAAGGGGGGAGTACATGCTTTTTTTCAAAAAAATCAAAAAATTTTTTTTTTCAAAAATGCATCGATTTTAAATGTGGAATTAATTTAATTGAAAAATCATGATCAGAATGCCATAAACCAAGAAAATCGGTTTAAAGTTGACAATTTTATGGGTGTTTGAAATATGATGTATAAATATATGTATCGATTTTAAATGTGAAAATTAGTTGGAAAACATGGAGGAAAATATTGTATATTTATATGAAGATTAAAATTGGATAAATACGGGCGATAAAGAAATAAAAAATATATAAAGAAATATATATTTATATATGTATATATAATATAACCATAGAAGGCATGGGAGATATAGAAAAGAGTCAGGGATCCGTGTACACACCTCAACTGGCAGTGGACTCTCCTGCAGGGTCTGGAACAGCCTGTTGGCCTCGGCGGACATCTTGTAGCGAAAGCTCTGATTGAGATTGGCGGTGGAATCAAAACTATTCGAACTGGACATGGGCTTTATTGTCTTATTTTGTTCGGCAGTGGGCGTGGCAGCAGTCGGATGTTCCGTTGCCGTTGCCAACGGCTGTAGCAGCTGCTGATCCTCCTCCTTCTTCGAGTCGGCAATAGCCGTGGACTGCAACACATTTAGTTATATGGATTTACTAGCAAATTTTAGCCGGCTTTGGCCGTGCAAAGAAAGTTGGCGTTGAATTTCGAAAAGGTTTAATACAATTATTTTTATAGATAAACAGAAACAATCAGCTAGTCAATCAGCCAATCAGTCAGTCGAGAAGTCAATCAGTCAGATTTTTATATACAGAAAAAGATGGACCAGATAGTCAGTCAGATTTCTATTTTAATATTGGCAGAATAAACTAATCAGCCAATTAACCACACATACAGTCAATCAGTTGGTTTAATCAGTCAATCAATAAGTCTGTCAGATGTTTATTTAAATATAGATGAAAGTAGTAAGTCAATTTTAAGATTGATAGTCAATCAATAAATAAGTCAGTTAGTTTCACGCACGTAGAATCCATCAATCAATCAATCAATCAGTCAGCCAGTTTTATATATTCAAATAGAAAGCACTCAGTTAGATTTTGTGAATAAATACAGATAGAATCATCCAGTCAACCAATCAATCAGTCAAAAAATAAAGAATCGTTTGGTTAGTCAATCAATCAATCAGTCAGTCAGGTAGTTGTATGTATATTGAGTCAATCAGTCAATCAATCAATCGGTTAGTTTTATATGTAAAGGTTGATGGAACTGGCCAATTAATCAATCAATCAGTTTCATCAATCAATAAGCTAGTTTTATGCATGTAGAATAAACTTAATATATAGGATTTGATAAGTTGAGCGCATTTACCTGCTGGAGCAGCTGGCGACAGTCCTCGGAGCTCTGCTTGATGATGTACTCGCTGATGGTCTGGTGCAGCTGCTTGGGCGCCGGCGATGGCGATGGCAGATGCGGATGTGGATGCGTTTGAGGATGGACATGGGGATGGGGATGGGCATGGGCATGGGGGTGGGGATGGGGATGCGGCTGCGCCAGCTGCTGGCTGGCGTTGAGGAGCAGCTCGCGACAGCGCAGATTGGCCAGCGAGTGGAGCGGCTGCCCGCTGCAATTATTGTCGATGCTCAGCGAGATGGCGACGGGTCGCTGGCCGGCGGCGACGCTGCGTGGCGAGCTCAGGCTGTGGTGGCTGATGCGCGATGAGACGGTGCAGCTGCTGCCCGCCGGCAGTGGTGTGTATCTGGTGGGCAGCGGCAGGCCCTGGCCCAGCAGCTGGCACTCCTCCCCGTTCAAGTAGCGGGTCGGGGCGTGCACGTGCCCGTGCCCGTGGCCATGTGCATGTGCATGGGCGTGACCGTAGGCGTGGCCATGGGCCTGCTGCTTGACCGCGTAGTAGGGATCGGCAGTGGAGCGCTCGCTCATCAGCACCGTCTGATGGCGGCTAAGTCTTTTGTGTTGCGGATCCTTGGCCAGGATCGCGGTGGATATTGTCTTTGATTGCTGTTGAAGATGCTGCTGCTGCTGCTGCTGTTGATGCTGCTGCAGTTGCTCCAGCACCAGTGCCTGCTTGCTGCTCTTGTAGAGCAGCCGACTGGCATCGTTGGGCTTCGCCTGCTCCTTCTTGTGTGAGACGCGATCCTGCAGCAGCAGATAGATGGCGGCCACATGATCGTACGTGTTCTTCTTTAGGCTGGCGCGCGTCTTGTCCGGCCCGATGCCGACATACTCGGCCATGATGCGCAATATATCCTCGCTGGGCTCCAGCACCGC
Source organism: Drosophila micromelanica (assembly GCA_004143825.1). NCBI lineage: Eukaryota > Metazoa > Arthropoda > Insecta > Diptera > Drosophilidae > Drosophila > Drosophila micromelanica. The sequence goes on along the minus strand of SCDY01000743.1, from coordinate 53,733 downwards.
CTGGCGTTCCATATTCAAATTGTATTTGGCGATCAGGGCGTGCTCCAACAGCTCGGGGCACATCCAGCGATGCCGCTTGATCTGCTCGATGGTGTAGCGACGCGTCGGCTCCAGGACCAGCATCCGGCGTATCAGATGCTCGCACTCGGAGCTCATGAAGAACGGTATGCGAAACCGGCCGGAGAGCACCCGATCCCGCAGACTCTGCAGCGTGGACCCATCGAAGGGCAGCGCACCGCAGACGAGCACGTACAGGACGACGCCCAAAGACTGTACGGATTTGGAAAATGAACGAATGTGAATGTGAATGGTGTCAAAGAGATGGCCACAACTGGTGGGTATGGTGGGTGGCTTACCCAGATATCGATTTCCGGTCCGGTATATTGTTTGCCCTCGAACACCTCCGGCGCCGCATACGGCGGAGAGCCGCACCACGTGGCCAGCAGTTCGCCGGGCTTGAAATGATTGGAGAAACCAAAATCGGCGATTTTGATGTTCATGCTAAAGTCGAGCAGCAGATTCTCGGCCTTCAAATCACGATGGACGATGCCCTTCTTGTGGCAATACTCGACGGCGGAAATGATTTGCCAGAACTTAAAACGGGCCGCCGTCTCCGACATCCGGCCATATTTGGCTATATAATCTGCAAGAGCGACAATTGTGAAACAAAAACCAAAACAATATGTCAAGCGGATCCAGCCGGAAGCTTACCAAAGATCTCGCCCTGGCTGGCGTACTCGGAGACAATGTAAATCATGTTCTTGGTCTCCATCACCTGGAATTGAGTGGAGAGGTTTGTGGACATCAATCCCGGTGGTGTTCATTGTGGCTCCACTCACCTGATAGAGCTTGATGATGTGCGGATGCTTGAGCTTCTTCATGATCTCCACCTCGCGATAGACCTTCTGCAGATTGGTGTGGTCCAGCTGGGACTTGTCAATGATCTTGATGGCCACCTCGTTTTTGGTGATGCGATGCCGCGCCAGCTTCACCACAGCAAAGTTACCCTTGCCAATGGTCCGCTCAATATCGTAGAAGCCCACGCGCATCGGCTCCTTGAGCTTGAGCAGCTCCTTGCTGCTGGCGCTGCCCCCGCCCCCGCCCCCGCTCCCGCTGGCGAATAGCTTTTGCGCCAGCAGCACATCCTTGCAACTAGTCAGGACATCCATTGAAGGTGTCGCCGCCGTCGCATCTAGCACGGAGCACGTGCTGGCCAAAAGCATCGCTGCTGCTTCGCCGGCACCTGGTTCCTGGCCATTCTCCAGCTGCGGCTCGTGACCATTGGCTTTTGGTGGCTCGTGCTTTGGCAGCGCCGGCTCCTCCTTGCCAGTGGCTGCCTCGGGCGGCTCCTTGGCCGCCGGCTCCTGGGCCGCCTCCTTGGCCGGCTCGCATGCGCTCATTCTCCGGCTTGGCCAGGCTGCTGCGGCTCCGTATCAAACGTGGCGTGGCCTGCTGCACATGCTCCCGGCGCATGTAACCCCTAAAGACGCCGCACAGCGAGCTCCTCCATTGCAGCAAGCGCTGAACAACAACAACAACAACAACAGAAAAATACAAATAATGTAAGAGAGAAAAGAAAAATAATGCAAACAAGTTTACAAATTTCTATACACTGATAAGAGATTAGCGCACACACACACACACACATGCATGTTGTGAGTATAACAGCGCGTGTGTGTATATATGTGTGTGTGTGTGTGTGTGTGTCTGTTTTTGTATGCAGCATAGAAAAATCAATAAGGCAGCCGAACGCCGCGTTCACGTGGAACAGTTGCAGCTACGAGGATATTACGCACACACACACGCACACACGCACACATACACACGCACACATAACTGTAATAGGCTCAGCAATTACCGTTAGTTTCTCAATGAAATTATTGCTTGGCGGCCTTCGCGTCGCGTTTGTTTTTGCACGAATTTTCTTTGGCTTTCGCTGATTTAAATCAATGCGAGGCCAGGCGAACCGTTAGATGGCCGGCAACAGCTTTGTCCACAACAATTGGAGACCTCAGCTGGGCGGCGCGTTCCTCTGTCGCGGATCTGTGAACCCCGGAAAGTGCACACAGAGCCCAGAGACAGGCCCAGCGCAACCGAACAAGCGACCGACGACAACAACAAATAAAAAACAAAAAAAAGCAGACGAAACTCGAGTGCTTGGGCTGCCGTCGTCGAGGGTTGCCAAACTTTGGCAATGCGAATGAACTAACAAGCGAACGAACGAACAATGTCCGCGACAACCCAGTGGGGCCAGCCAGCCAGCCAGCCAGCCAGGTGCTGGAGCGGGCGTTGCGACAGTGCGCGTGCGCCTGACTCGACCCCAGAGTGAACTGTGCTGTGTGGAGAGAGGAGAGATGCGCGATTTGAAGGGGGGGTGGGAACACTGTTTGAATCATGGCGCCCATATCGATTGGCAATTGTCAGAGATATCGGAGATAAGGCTTACAGTGCTACAATAAAAAATTAATATTATTATTGTTGTTTTTTATATTAGATTGCTAATATTATTATAATTAATAAAATATTATGCTTTTCTCATTTATGTTTTGTTAGTTTTAAATTTGTTTATTATACTCATTGTAATTTGCATTTTTTTCAATATTTTGTAATTAGTTAATTTATTTGTTTTTGTTAACTCATGTCTTGTCTCGTCAAATCGCACAGAATTTGATACAAACTCTATTACATCTGAGTGTTCTAAAACCAAACTTGACCTTGGACCCAGTTAAACATATAAAAAAAAGTAAAAACCAATTTTTTATAAATAAAAAATGCCTCATCAATACTCTCGCGAACAATTGAAATTTCAGAAATAGAATATTTGACTATATAAAATAACTAACCCTCCATTTTAAATTCTAGAATGTTAGAAGACTATATTGTTAGGATAAAATATAAAAATAAAAATGTATTCAAAAGTGTTTTCAAGCTGAAAACAAAACATTTTACAAACACAATCGGTCAATTAAGTTTTTAGACCTCATATAAACTATCATGTCTGGGTCATAAGATCATATTTTATAGACTTAACGATAAAATTTGCTATGTAGATTAAATAACGGCTAATCTTTCTGTTATAGGCTTTATCTTATGCTGTCTGTCTGCCTGTCTGCTAATCCCTAATTATTGTACTTAGCACTTTTAATTTCGTACTGAGGCATACCCATAATTAATACAAAAGTCACGTTTTCTATGTGCACATATTGACTTATATTCAAGTACGCATTAATTCTTATGGAACAGGTTTAAAATCCAAATAATAATAATAATATTTTGTACAGTGGAACAAGTGCATGATGCTTGGGGGGAAAACATACAACAAACAATCCCACTCTCTTTTACAATCTGTGTGTGTGTCTATAGCTCTCTCTTTCTGTTTGCTTGTGTATGCATGTGTTCGTGTGTGTGTCTGTCTCTTTCTGTGTTGCCGTCTCGCTTTGCAGAGCGTTGCCCCCATTTCGACAGATGCTTGAATGTCAGCTGAGGGCAAACGAATTGAAAGCGTTACAAAATGATTTCGGTTAGATGATGATTGTGGCATGCGCTGTTCCCTAATCCAGATTATATATATATATATATATATAGATATATATAGTTGTTATATACATAGACCGATGTACATGTACACTACAAAACGCATTCAAAAGCTTAATAAATAGGCTAAAAATAATACAAAAAAAAAAAACGTTGCACAGGCGCCCAGCCCAAGCTGTCTGCTGGAGTTCCCTTCAGTTTGGAGCTTCCAGTGGTTGTCATTCGCCATTTGCCGCTCCGGCTGGTAATTGGTTTAAATTCAAATTTGTGAGAATTTTGTTTGTTACTCCTTCAGCGCGGAGTCGGCGGCAGCATTGGAGTCGGCGGCGTCTGCGGCAGATGCGGATGTGGGTGCGGATGCAGTGTCGCCACCACTGCCGCCATAGCAGCGCCGCTTGAAATCGCTAAGGAGGTCCTGGCGCTGCTGGAGGCCGCGCTGCGGATCCACGTGTACCGACTGTGTTGTGTTTCTGTCGCAAGAGATGCGATTTAGTTGTGGGCCAGTGGAGGGGAGGAGATGGATGAAAATGAATAGCTTACCTTGTCTTGGTTAGCACCGTGCAGCCGTGCTCGACGACCATTTTGAGGGAGTAGAGCGTGGCCAGGTTAAGCAGGCTGTCCTGCTCGTAAATCTCAATGTCGGGCAGACGGATTTGGGTCTGGCGCGGATCCTGCAGGAAGCGGGCGAGCCGCTCATTGACGCTTAGCTTAATGCTGAAACCGGGACGATCGCCATTGATGCGACGGCAGCCGGCGCGTATCTCGCGCACCTCCTGCATCTGCATGGGCGGCGACGAGGACAGGAATGGATTCGATGTCTCGCCGGACATTTCGCTCTCGATCTGCTTGAGCGGCGGCATCCCGTTCATGTTGCTCTCCGTGTCCAGACAGATGTTGACGCCGATGAAGCCAACGCTGCGATTGCCACGATTGGCACAGATCTCAATTGGTTCCGAACTGGCGGCCGGCTGAAAGCGTGACAAATCTTGCGTTGCGTCCGGCAGTGGAGGCGATTGCGAGATTCCGCCGACACCGTCAATGAAAATCGTTGTCGCTGTCGCCTCCGTGCCGGACATGAGCGTGTCGTCTTCGCCAATGGTATCGTCGGAGCGAATTTGGGGCAACAGTGATTTCTTGGTCAGCTTGCGCTTGGGATCGTACTTGCCGCCGGGGCCAAACTCATTGCCGGGCCAATCGGTAAGCTCGTCGTCGCCCTCGCGATCTGTGTCGTGCCGCCGATGGCTATCCTCGCTGTCCGAGGACGAGCTCAGCGAACTGGAGCTGAGAAAGTCGTACAGCTCGCTGCAGTCCATCGACTGCACCTGCAGCGGCTGCGGTGTCTGGCAAAAGCGGCGTCTGCGATGCGCCTTCGCTGCGGCGCTGCCATGCATGTGGCCACATTGGTGGGCCGTGCGATGGGCTTGAAAGTCGGCCACTTTGCTCTCGAGCGACAGCTGTGACTGTGGCAGCTTCTCTGATGTATTTAACAGCGTCTCAATGTCGCTGACAGGCACAATAGTTTCCATGCTAAAATCATCAGCGGCAACGGCCGCACCAGCGCCAACAGGCGCTCTACCATTCAGCTCCAGGTCCAGCTCCAACTGAAGCTGCAGCTGGGCTGTGGCCGTGTCTGCCGTTGCCGCTGCCTCGGCCTCTGCCTGGGCCTGTTCGTGTTCGTGTTCCAGGCCCTCCTCCATGTTTGATGTGTTGTCAGTCTTTTGTGCTTGGTGCGATTCCGTTTGGGTTTGCGCAATGCGATTTATTTTGGATAGCAGCCCCTTGTTCAGCGGCAGCAGCCGGTCGCTGTGCGGCTTCGATGTGGACGAATAGCTGCGGGGCCGCATACGATGATATTCCTCCATGTGCGTATAGCGCGGCATGCTCGAGGAATGCAGTTTGCTGGAGCCGCTGCAGCCGCCGGCGCCTGGACCGCCAGCGGCCTGATCGTGCTCATGATAGCGATCACGATTGGAGCGCTTTCGTTTGCCGCAGAAAAATAAATTCGAGCGATTCCCGTTGTCCGACTTCAGCACACGTTTGCGCACGGTGCCCGTGCCGGAGAAACAGCCCGTGTTGCCGGCACAGCCGCCCAGCATGCCCGGATGCAGCGGCGACTCGACAAAACTGTGCGGCGACACCGCCAAATTGGCATCCTTGCTAAACTCAAACTCCATGGACATACGTTTGATTTTTCGTTTCCGACGCGAATTTGGTTTGTAGAACCTGCAAAAACGAGCCATATTTAAATGCGCACAGGCCAACACCCCGGAAGCCCTCGGGGCGTCTCCACTCACCGAGCTGGACTGAAATTGGTCTCGTTCAACGAGTCCGACTCGAGGGCGCCCATGCCCATGCGAACAGCTGCGGACGCGTTGAGCGTCTTTCCAGGCAGACGCAGCGGCAGCATCGCCTCGCCCTTGTCATCCGAGTCGCTGGCCGGCAGCATAACAGTGTGTGTGTGCGCATCCAGGCTATCGATATTCGCATTGGCATTCGTGTGATGGCCGTGTCCGTGTCCGTGTGCATTTAATGTGTCTGTGGGGCTGCTCGACGAATCTTCGGTTGGTTGCGGCGCACAAGCTGCAGGTGAAGTCAAGTGGAAGAGTAAAATGGGTTTCCTACTTTCTTTGATTTCATTTCATTTTTGCTGTCAGCTGTGACCTGCTTGGCAGCCAGGGAGGGGCGAGTGTTGGCTCAAATACTTACGCAAATTACCCGTTGATCGAGTTCTTCGACGCGAGCCCCACCTACCAACGCCGCACGCCCTGTCCATGAGCGAGGTCTCCTCCAGGGCGAGGGTCAAGTCGTGCGAGAACTGATCCATTTGCGCCAGCACACCTTTTATCTCAATTGCGTTTCATTCAACTATTGCGTGTGCGTGCGCAAAAAATTGTATTAAAAAAAAAAACCAATCCAAAGGCAAGCCTCAACAACTGGCAGCAGCTCACTTCGATATCTATATCGATTTCGTGCCTCATATCGACAGTATTTTATGTGAGTTCACTGCTCTCATCTTGCCTTAAGTCTGGTCTCTTTGAGATCTGTGGTGAAAGCTAAATCGGTTAAGGGTTTTAATCAAAAGTCGAAATATTCAAATGCTTCCAAAAATTGCATCATATGTAAGTTGGATATACATAAATTTTAAATTGACATTAAGAGACCATCTATCAAAGTTTTTAAAAATACGATGAAAAAGTGATGAACTTAAGCTAATAGAAAATATGATATGAAAAAAAATTTTTTAATTATAGTACTGCACTTTTATTAGCATGTTTCTATATTTTATTATTTTGAAATTTACTTAGGGGTCATTTTCAAATACGACAGTTGAATATCCCTATTCATCAAGCTATCGATAACGTAGTGCTGCTCATTCGGTATTTTTTTGTACAATATATCTATATTAGTATTTTGCAATTGCAATACGTTTTGTGCCCGACACCTTTGGTCACATTGAGCATTGACACAGTGAAATGCAGAAGCTCATGTTCGAAAATAATTTTTTTTTCGTTAAGAATCGCACGCTTGCGTCTCATTTTGATTGATTTGACGTAAATTTCGTGGCACACCTAAACTCGACACGCAACAAGTACCAGCAGTGACAACAATTTGCATACGCAGCACCCGCAACTTTCAGTCTCCCTTGTGCCGGCTGTCAGAGAACAAAAAGAAAAAAAAGAAACGCCGCTATTATTTTTTTGCCTGCTAATTATATTTTGTTGCAATTTGTTGACCGGTCTTCCATAAGATGAGTCGCCGACGTGCCCACGATACCGAGGACGAGAGTTATGGTAAGTTGGATTTGTAATTAAATTGGAATTGTAATTGTTTTAACATATTGGGATCCACGCTCTTGCAGACCACAGACGGAACAAGCGCCGCCGCGTCTCGGAGAACCAGGAGATTGAGGATCGTTTGGAGTCGTTGATTTTGCGTGTGGGCGAGCGGAGTACCTCGTCGGTGGAGTCGAATCTCGAGGGTCTGGTCTCGGTGCTGGAGGCCGATCTGGGCACATTCCGTCTGAAGATCTTGCGCATTCTGTCCGACTGTGCTGTCCGTATGCCCGAGAAATGTACCGTTTACACGACCCTGGTGGGCCTGCTCAATGCCAAGAACTACAAATTCGGTGGCGAGTTTGTCGACCATATGGTGAAAACGTTTAAGGAGTCACTAAAACTGTGCCGCTGGAACGCAGCACGCTACTCGCTACGCTTTTTGGCCGATCTGGTCAACTGCCACGTAATCTCGGCCACAAGTCTGCTGCAGCTGCTCGACACAATGATCGATGTGTCCAATGAGGACACTGTGCCGCAAGTGCGCCGCGATTGGTTCGTCTTTGCGGTGCTCTCCACTCTGCCATGGGTCGGCCGTGATCTGTACGAGAAAAAGGAGTCGGCGCTGGAGTCGCTGCTGTTGCGCATTGAAGTATATTTGAATAAGCGCTCGAAGAAGCACCACAATGCGCTGCGCGTCTGGTCATCGGATGCGCCACATCCGCAGGAGGAGTATCTGGACTGCCTGTGGGCACAGATACGCAAGCTGCGCCAGGACAACTGGGCCGAGAAGCATATACCACGTCCGTATCTTGTGTTCGACTCGATTCTGTGCGAGGCACTGCAGCACAATCTGCCGCAGATAACGCCGCCGCCACATCACGACGCCTTTGAGTATCCCATGCCGTGGGTGGTATACCGTATGTTTGACTACACCGACTGCCCGGATGGGCCCAATCTGCCTGGTGCCCATTCGATTGAGCGTTTTCTCATCGAGGAGCACCTGCATCACATCATCGAGACGCATCATCATGAGCGCAAGGACTGCGCCGCTCAGTTGCTCAACTTTCCATTCAAGCACAAGATCCCATTGGAGTACTGCATTGTGGAGGTCATCTTTGCGGAGCTCTTTCACATGCCCACGCCCCGCTATCTGGACATTTGCTACGGCTCCATTCTGATCGAACTGTGCAAATTGCAGCCGGGCACACTGCCCCAGGTGCTGGCCCAGGCCACCGAGATACTGTTTATGCGCATCGACTCCATGAATACCTCGTGCTTTGATCGCTTCGTTAACTGGTTCAGCTACCACTTGAGCAATTTCAAGTTCACCTGGTCCTGGGACGAATGGGACAGCTGCCTGTTGCTTGACGCCGAGCATCCACGCCCCAAGTTCATACAGGAGGTGCTCCAGAAATGCCTACGGTAGGACTGCACTGCATCATTGTCTCGCAAGATTCGCATTTATGACCAATATTAAATCTCTTGAATTCTTTGCAGCCTCTCCTATCATCAGCGGATAACCGAAATGATGCCAACCACATATGCAAAACTGATTCCGGTCACACCTGTGCCTAACTACAAGTACACCAACGAGGAGGCAGGTGAGTTCCGTGCACTGTCACTAAATGTTAGCTCATTTTGTGTTTCCAAAGAGATTCAGTTTTTCTCAAATATTTAACGTTTGCAAAAACGTTTTAATTTAATTTGAAACTGTTTTAAAAAACTTGCAGCAATTTTGCTTGAAAACTGTTTGGAAAGTATATTTATCTGTTTTTTTTTTAGTTAGTTTTAAATAGCTCCTCATGTTATAAACGTTATATTCCGTATAAATTTTTTTACTATCAATTTAAGTAAAAGATATTTTTAAAAAAATTTTTCAAAGATTATTTATTTGAATTGTTTGAAAATAACAAATTGTACTCAAATGATGAGCTAAATAGATATTTAGAAAATCTAGAAAATACTTAGTATTAAATAAGTGTATAAAAAAAGGAGCTCAGCTAAAATAGCAGACATAAAGCGTGCTTCCTTTTCGACTTGGTTGCCGCCCACTCCCTCGTTTCCTTAAGCGTAGGCTATTAATTGTATTTTTTTGTTTTTTGGGTGCATTAGCTGTGCTTCACTTCGTTCTCGTCGTCGTCCACAATGATGGGTATCTCCTCGCCGTTTTCGCCCACCTTGATGCTGACGGACTTGCTGACCGATTTCTGGGTGAGCACCTCGATGACTTCCCCAGCGGGCAGCATGGGCAACATTGAGCTGTTCATTGCAGCCGCAGCTGTTGTTGTTGTAATTGGTGCCATTGTTGTTGTTGTTGTTGTTGTGGGCTCAAAGGCCACTTTGGATTCGTGACGATGACTGCTCTTGGCCCTGCTATCCTGACTGCTGGTGGCATTCTCCTTGCGTCGCAGCTTCCACTTGGCTATTGGCGGCATTTCCGTCGATGTTGTTGTTGTTGTTGTTGTCGTCGATCTTCCGGCGGTGATGCGCGGCGTTGTCCGATAGCGACTCAATGCGCGCAGTGGCGTAAAGCTGGTCGAGGTGGACACAAAGCTCGCTCGGCTCGTGGGCGTCGCTCGGGCTGGCGGCATTGTAGACGTGCTGCTTGCGGTGCTTGTCATCGTCGTTGTCGTCCTGGTTGTCGTCGTGGTTGCTGCAGTTGTTGTCGGCATTGGCGCTGTGCTGGCCACGTTGGGCTGCTTTTGACTGCCAGCGGGTCGCTGTTCGGCCCCACGTTGATGCTGTTCCTGCTCCAGTTCCAATTCCTCCTCTGTGTCCTCCTCCACTTGCGGCTCGTGCTCCACCAGCGCCTGCTGCTGTTGTTGTTTTTGCTGCGACTGCTCATCGGCTTGGTAGTTGTGCGGTATCTCCAAGTGCAGCACATCCACCGGATGCTGATGCACATACAGGGGATCCGGCTCCGAGTACCGATAAATTGTCTCCTCCAGCGGTTCGCTCTGCACAAACGACTTTTGATCCTCGCCAGCTTCAGCAGCGGCCCCAGCATAGATCAGCAGCGGTGGCAGCTTCGATGTTTTGTACTTCGATGACGGCTCAAAGTCTATGCAAAAAATGGTTTACAGTACCCTATTTATCCGATTCGAATGAGAACATGATCCTAAATACCTAATCTGTATCATTTTAAAAGCTGTTAACAATACACACAAGAAAAATGTTATCTTCAGTCTTGCGGCTGTATGTTAATTCCTTAACAGGTCTGCTTAGGCCCTTCTATGCGATTCTCATGTGTGTTTTTCCTAAAAGTCATATTTGCAAAGTGTAGGTAAGTAGTTCATTTTCTCCCTCTCTCTTGTGCTCAAACTAATTTCCCTAGGTTATTCTCTCTCCCTTTTTCGTTCTCTTACCCTTTGACTCCTTGCCTCACTCTTTTGCTTCCTCTCTATTCCTCTCTTTTTCTCACCCTTACTCTCTCTTACTTTCTCCCTTACTCTCTCTCTCTCTCACCACTACTCTTTCTTTCTCTCTAACTGACTCTCTCGCTCTCCCTCTCTCTCATACTTTCTCGCTATCTCTCTTACTCTCTCTCATTCTCTATCTCTCTCTCGCTCTCTTTATATTTCTCTCTTACTCTTTCTATCTCTCCATTACTCTCGCTCTCTCTCACCTGTTCACAATAATGTTTCCCAGCTTCTTATAATATATTCGTGTTTTCTCTAGCGATACTCCTCTTCTTCCCCCCTTTCCATGACCACTGTATTTCTTACACACTTAATAATTGGTTGGTTTTTGGGGCTTACCCACCTGCATAGAGATGTGGTGCGCGCACAAGCGGATGCTGTTCCTGATCCTGATGCTCATCCTCGCCAGTTTCCAGGGACTCGCCGGAGCTTGGCTCGCGGTTCGCGGGGAATTGCAGCTGCTGTGGGGGTTGGTGTGGATGGTGTGCTTGCTGCGGATGGTGTGGGTCAGTGTTGGGGTTGAGGGTGGTCAGTTCCGGAACGTAGTTGGAGGGACGATAGGCGAGATCCGCATGATTGCCGGCATCGATGAGACCGCCACCGGGCGTCATATAAAAATGATGATGGAAATGATGGGTGACTGGTGGATTGGCAACCGCATCAGCTGCACCAGGACCATGACCCGCACCAGGACCTGCACCAGGATTCGGGCTATTCAGTTCGTTGGGCAGCGGATACGGCTCCAGGGCAGGGGGCAGCTCTGGTCGCAGACCGAACTTGGCCGGATAGCTGGGCCGGAACGTTGTGGCCGGTATGTAGTTGGGACGCAGGCCCACATTGAACAGGCCCGGGAATAGCTCGATTTTGGACGCACCTCCCTTGGGTGCGCCCTCCTTTAGATACTCACCAATGTTGAGTGACGGAGGCTGCGGTGGCGGCAACGGCGGCAACGGCGGCGGCGCTGCCTGAAAAATGCTGCGCACAAAGGTCGCCTGCGTCTGGCGATCCTGGCGATCCTGGCGACGCTGGGCGCGCTTCTCCTCGTACACGTGCCGGCCAAAGCTCTGCGGATAGTCGGACTCCTTCTGGATGTAGCTCTGCGGCGGCCAGCCAATGCTGGCAACCAGCGGCGACACACTGAACTTCAGCTCGTAGTGATAGCGCTGGGGTGACCGCTGGTCAATGCCATCCCGATGCCGGATGCGCTGCACCCGCCACAGCGCACGCGTCTGAATGCCCGGCGGAGAGGCGCGGGCATCGGCAGCGCCCTCGACAAAGCGATAGCTGCCATTGGAGGAGAGCTGCTCCAGCCGGCCGCTGGCCAGGGTGACGATGTCACCGAACCGCGATTGACCGAGCTGCGATTGGGCCGCGGCCGGCAAATAGGGCGTCTGCAGGAAGTCGTGATAGTCGTGCAGCTGACTGAACCCCGCGCCCACACCCACAATTGGATTAGTGCACTCGTCGATTATGCTGTCCGATATTTACCTGAGATTGCCGGCGGCGGCATCGATGGCGGCGTCCGTAAAGAGCGTCACATAGGTCACGTGCTTCAAGGTGCGCTCCCAGGGCCGCAGCACGCCCGTCGGGTGCTCCTCCTCGTAGTAGATGCGTTTGCCGTTCGCCTGCAGCGTCTGCTTGGGCGTCAGCACCAGATCCCGTCCAGCGCCCACAATGGCCAGCGCGAGATGCGACTGCAAAATGCATATCACATCATATCAGAGACATGTCACATTCTACAGGGTATAAATTCTTGTCTGTCTATCCGTTTGTCGATCTGTCTCTGTATAAAAACACGCTAAGCACCACAGAAATTGAGAAATTTCATTTCTGCGATTAAGAATAAGAAATTCTTAATTCTCTCTATTCCAAGAATATTTGCATCGATTGTATGTAGAGGGTATTTGCCAGTCAGGCACTCTTAAATAAGAATCGAATTTCTTATATAAGAAAATAGATATATCAGAAGGATCATCTGTTTAAAAAATTAATTAAAAACAATTCTCATTGATTTTTGTTGGAATACTTTGTTAAAAAAAAATAAGATTTTTCTTTAAATAAACATAATTGACTTATCTAAATGCCCAAAAATTGCCCATTTGTTTTAAAAAATGTAAAAAACACAAAAATTAAAACAAAAACTAAAATTTTCATTACAACACAAGATTAAAGTCTATACTAAATGAAAAACATAAATCTGACAAAAAAAAACGGGTAGAATTTAAATTTAACAAACAGTATATAGAAAATAGTGTCTATTAGGAATCGAACCAGAACAGGCCTGGACAGAATTAAAGCACACATTTTAACACTGTCCGGTGCGATGAGGCTTCACTGTAAAGTGCGTGCCTTTATTTATATATATCCAACATATATTATATATATTAGCTATATCTGTGCAGCACTTACGATTGCCAACAGTGTGCACACTAGGCAATGCACTTTCCACATTTTCACATTTAAAAAAACAACTAAAAAAACAATAAGAAAAAATATGTAGAAAAATCAAGAAAAATTCTCTGATGACTTTTGGATTCAAATCTTTGGTTGAGTTCCACGTTTGTTTCGCGCGCGCGTCTAAGCTCGACTGAAAGGCGTCCACAAAGTGCGCACCGCTAATAACAAACCACCTGCTGCTGTTGCTGCTTCTTCTTCTGCTGCTGCTGCTGCTGCTGCTGCTTTCATTGGAGCAGCCAAGCGACGCATCGCCAGCAGCGGCCGTTTCGCAATCTTCGGCAGGCGGCCGCGTTTCTAACAGCAACAGGTGCTGGTGGTGCTGTCGGAGGTGGCGGCGGTGGCGGCGGTGGTTGAGCGGTTGACGCGCTTTTATGCAACAATTGCGGATGTTTAGACCCGCTTCAAGCCAAAGCAACCGACCCTCCCTTCCAGCCCCGCCCACCCACTGAGCTGGCGAAACGCTTTTTGCCAAAAAAAATAATGAAAAAACAACTTTGAAACTTGCAGAGCAGCTCAGCTTAGCTCAGCTCGGCCTAGCACCAAAAACCAAACCCAACCCAACCCCAACCCCAGCCCCACCCCCACCCCATCCGACAGTTGAGATGCCCCGTGCGATATGCTCGATATGCTCGCTTCGCTGAAGTTCAATAGTGGAACTGGCCGCCATCTGATTGTCGTTCTCATTGCGATTCAGTTCACCTTGCCGCAGGTTCTTTTTTATGTGCTTCTTGATTTTCGTTTTTGACTTTGATAGATCGTAGAAAAGATGCGCCACGAGGCATGATTGGGTTAAGAGGTTAAACTCTAGATGTGGCACGACTTAATTATTAAATACGAGGAACTAGAAAGTAGCACGACTGGAACATAAAAAAAGATAGAAACTTACGGAAACCCGACTAACTGAACAACTATTGTTGTAGTGATCGTTTGATATTTGGCGTGTTATCGATCATTTAGAATAAATTTGATTTGCGCGTTTGATGGGAAGCCCCATATGACAAATAAGCTGTCTCTATTAGGGATGCTTATCGACAAAAAGTTCCGATATTAATATCGGGGAAAATATGTCATTGAGCATCACATTGAAAATATAAGAAAACATAATATCGGTTATGTCAATTTGAATATCGATCTACATTCATAAGTTAAATAATCGATCAAATCTAAAATTAAGAAGTGTTAAGATTTAATATATATCATAAAGTGTTTTACTTAAATTTTAATTTTAATAATAATAATAAAATTAGAAATTTTATATGAATTTTTGTCAACTATTGGAAAAAGCGAAATAAAATTAGATTTGTATCGGTTTTGCACAAGCGAGTCGATTTATCGATAATTTGAATTGATGGCACTCCAAAAACTGCTCGCTCTTAACAAGAATCTGCAACCAAAATTCTCATGTTTTCAGCTCTTATAAGCTTTTCCGATAGCTGTTTTCAAGAGTCATTTTTGAGGCCTTGCCTAGCTGCTGTGCTGCTTCTCAGGGCTGTCACACTTGCAGCTTAATCGTAAAAATATGAGACTTGAGACTGAAACACACACCACATACACAAATGCATATTGTCGCTCTCTTGTTTTGCATTTTTTCAATGTTTCTATATTCAAGTTAGGCGTATCGTGTCACGCACCCATCTCCAAGCGAGCCGGAGAGATGAGGTGGCCGCTGAGGTGGACACGTTGCGCCTGATGGAACAGCGCCCTGATCTTTGAGCGACCTGCCTTGGACATGCCCAATTTGAGCTGGAACTCAAAGATCCGTGAAAATATGCATATATTTGGCATCAAGTCGAAGTAAATGCTAATAAGGCTAATCTAAGGCAAATACCCTGTAATTATAGAGTAAGCCAGCAGGGAAACTATACATACATATATAATCAATATGAATAAAAATCGGAATAATAATTCGACTAACTAATTCAAAAATTGATAAATATGGATTTTCATCCACGTATTTTTTAAACTAAAGAGCAGCATTTGGGTTTGCCTACAAAATCAAGTTTATGTCCAATTATCGATCAGGCGCCACCCTTTGATTTTTCTAGCTTATCTTAAGATTTAAGGCGCTAGAAGCATAAAAGATCACTTTTCTGATATCTCCATCAAAATTATAGAAACTTTAGCCAAAAAACCCTATATTTATACTCGTTCACCAGAAGTAGAGAGTATATTGGGTTTCTGCAATGTCCGTCTGTCTGCACGAAAATTGATTGGCTGCGTTTGCAGCTAGAGACTTGAAATTTGGAATTTTTCTACTCGCTTCAAATTTTGCAGGGAGATTTTATATAGATCACACAAACTGAAAAAAACAAACATTAAAATAACTAAGAGCTCTTTTTATATAGTATATATACCATATAAATTATACACGAGCACAGGGTAACTGCTAGTCGGTCTGTAGCTTTCCAGCACTCACTTATTTCTATGGGCTGTCGGCACGAGTCATTCACCAGCTAATAAGCAATCATTTCCAGCTTCTGCTTCTGCTTCTGCTTCTGCTGCCTCCGTCCGTCTGCTGGCACTGTGTGAACTTTACCCGCTGATCTTGACACGCTCCACGCTCAGTGTGTGGACAATGGAGATTCTTGGGGGCTGTGTGTTTTGTGGGTGGTATCGCTTGGCTCTGCTGGCAACTGGGTCGCGCTTTAGTTCCGCATTAATTTGTTAATTTTGGTTTTTGCCATTCCTCTCCATTCCGAAGCCCAACACGCATTTCATTCGAGACATAATCGACTCAAGTGCCAATAAATTGCATGTAATAGCTGTTGTCAGCCACAGGGATGTGTGTGTGTGTGTGTGTGGTTGTGGACGGGGGGTACACATCATTAGTAACGCACCAGACGGCAGACAGCAGACGGCAGACAACAGCTCGCTTGGCTTGGGAATCTCTCTCTCTCTCTCTATCTCTCTCTGGCTGGCAGCTGTTGCCGCTTGGTTCCACGCGGCGGCGCAGCGCAACGCAATGCAATTGCCGCAAGCGAAAGTGTCAACCTGCTCCGCACCCCCCTGCTCCCCCTAAATAGTCCATGTTCTCTTGCTCCCGATCAGCCATTTAATAAAGTTGCATTTCAATTTTGGGCTGGCGAATAATTTCCGTCTGCATTTTTGCTTTGCAGCCAATTTGCCTGGCACGACGGTCGCCCTGCAGCTGGTGGGCGCTATACGGCAGAAGTGTACGCCGGAGGAGGTGGTCAACATACTGAAGGAGATACCCAGCAGCGGGTACAGCGGCGAGGAGATGTCCGACGGCAGTTTTAATGCGCTCAAAATCGATGTCTTTGTGCAGACGCTGCTCAATTTGGGCTCCAAATCGTTTTCGCACAGCTTTGCGGCCATATCGAAATTCCATGTGGTATTCCGTGCTTTGGCCGAAACGGAGGAGGCGCAGATTTGCATATTGCATAACATCTTTGAGCTATGGTCATCGCATCAACAGATGATGGTGGTGCTGATCGATAAACTGCTCAAGCTGCAAATTGTCGACTGCTCGGCGGTGGCCACATGGATATTCTCCAAGGAGATGACCGGCGAGTTCACAAAAATGTACCTCTGGGAGATACTCCATCTGACCATTAAGAAGATGAACAAGCATGTCATCAAACTGAGTAAGATTTGAGCCACAGCATCAGCTAATCTCAGCTAATCAAACTAATCCCTTTGCAGACACCGAGCTGAGCGATGCCAAGGAGAAGCTGTCCAAGGCGGACTCATCGTCCAGCGACACGGATGAGGATGCGCCGCACAAACGCAAAAAGCCCATCACGCATACCGATAAGCCATCCGAGGAGGTGAGTTCCACAACTCTTGCAGCAGCTCCATTTCTCACACTTTTCACTTTTCCCACTCTTCCAGGTCGTGGAACGCATGGAGGAGAAACTGGAGGCAGCCAATGTGAATCAGAAGCGTCTGTTTCTCATTGTCTTTCAGCGCTTCATTATGATACTATCCGAGCATCTGCTGCGCTCCGATACAGATGGACGCGATCCGGACACGGACTGGTATCGCTGGACCATTGGCCGTCTACAGCAGGTGTTCCTCATGGTAATCTAATAGATAGCCTGTCAATATCGACAATCTCAGCTAACACTGTTCCCACTCCCGTTTCCACAGCATCATGAACAGGTGCAAAAATATAGCAGCACTTTGGAGACGCTGCTCTTCACATCCGATCTGGACTCGCATATCCTCGAGGTGTTCCAGCAGTTTGTCGCACTGCGTGCCTAACAAACTCGAACAACAATAGCAACAAGCAGCTGCCAACGGGAAGCTGGCCCAAAGCGACATTGGGCCAACTTGGAGCAGCCAAACAACTGCGCTTCGGGCAACCTTTTTAGTTCTGTTCTAGGATTTAGTTTCTTTTTTATACATACATATATATTAATATGCATACACATGTAATTTGTACGATGAAGGGGCTCCAATATGCCACCTAAAAAGACTATACAACAAGTCGCAACACACACACACACACAACAACAACAACAACACACACACAGACATTAACAGCAACACACACATAGAATGACAAATGTTGTAATTTGTTAACAACAAAATGCAAGAATTAAAGCAATGCAAAATACTAAAAAGAAGAGAAACCAATTTATTTAATAGTTAATTGTAACCGACTCCGACATACTCTGTTGAGTTTTCTCAAGTAGTAGTAGTAAATTTGATAGTGGCGATCAGTTCTATAGACTTATATGAGTTGAGTTTCTAAAATCGGACTATATATAGCCACGATATAGTCTCTTTTCTACTTTCACTGATCGGCATTTAAAAATTCCCATTTTAAATTTTGATTAAATTGATGAAAATGGGGTCGATTCTGAAATCAAAATTTTGTTGTTGCATTTGATTTTAGAGGTTTTTACAACTTTAGAAAGACTTTTTTTTTCAAGATCGGACTTCATTCATCCGAGTTATAATCATTAATATCATTATATCATTGGTGGCAGTCAAACATGTGGATGCTGCATTTGCTTTTACAGTTGTAGAGCCACTGTGCCTAAAATAAATGGTGGAACGTAAGTTGTTGATATGAAATGTGGAGCTTTAAATAAACGCAGCATACTCTTAGGCGTAAAATTAAATTCTTATAAATCTTCAATCTTGTTTTGCATGAAATTTTATTTGCACTCAGATCTCGGTAAATATATCTGCCTATAGTATATGGAATGCACTGCATGTATATATATGTATATATTTATGCTTGTATGTTTATATTATATGAAAATATATATGTATATATATATATTTATGTATATATATATTGCAATTTTGCCAGCGCTCAGCGCACAATTTGGCACGGGTTTCTGTTCCAGAATCAGGTTTACAGCATTTGGTTGCGATTAATGGGGGGGGGGGGGGAGTTTTTGGTAGATTTGTATTTCGATGTTGCAGTTGTGTTTACTCCATATCCATCTATATAGTTTCCGGGACATCTACGAGGTGCGCGGCTGGCTGGGCACATACTTCTCCGAGGGCTGATATTGCCACTGGGCGCAGATGGCCTCCTGCTCCGTTTGATTGTAGCCGGCTCTGCAAGCGAAACAGCAAAGAGAGCGAGAAAGAGAGAGAGAGAGAAATTGAAATTGAGAGAACTGGGAGGAGCAACAGGTGAGCGTGGACTTTGTGAAAAATTGTGCGTAATTTATTTGCAAATCAAATCAAAAGGCAAAACAATAAAGAAACAATAAAAAACTTAACAACTACAAATGTTGCAATCGTCTAAAGCCGACTGCTCAATACTCTGTTCACAGTGTTGTATTAATAATAGTAAAAACAAAATGTAAATAATTTTATAAGACCTATAATGTGTGTGGGCGTGGCAATATTTTCAGTTCCCAAAATCGAGGTACTAAGCTACTTGTAATTGATTGTGCATTTCTCTAAGTGTATTAAGAGTTTGTTTGAGTGAAACTTAATTCAGGTACTGATTTGAAAGATGGTGAGAACTCAACTTAATTTACTTGATCGCAGATTTGATTGATGATTATGTTAGATCGAGTTTACTCGAATGGATTCTTTGAAGGGTGAGTGGGGGTGCCAATATGCCCTGTACACATGCTGAACAGAGTAGAATAGGAGGCGTGCAGTTGCTTTGGACCGGATGACTATGACTATTGCGTGCTCATCCACTACAGCTACTAATACTAGGCGGCCACTCGGACGACTCCGCCGGACAATCTCAGCTCCAGCCGTAATCATAGCCATAGCCATAGCCGTAGGCGTGGCGTGGTCGCGCCACGGGCCGCTCGTAGTAGTAGCCTCTGGGGCGGCCGCCGGGCGGCAGCTCGCGGCTGACCGGCGCATGGAGGCTGTCCCAGAGGAGGCGCGGTCGCTGGACCACCTCGCGGAAGATGTTGACCGCGGCCAGGCCGACGCTGGCCAGCTTGACGCCGAAGCGCCGGGGCAGGGGAGCGAGGGCGAGGGCGAGGGCGCGACCCTGCGGCTGTGGATCGAGGATCTTGGCGATGAGATTGTCGGCGTGCGGGGGCACGTAGAGATCGGCCTGGCGGTACTCGGCCGGGCAGTGGCCCCGTCCGTAAATGTAGTCCTCGAACCTCTGGTGGGCCGAGCAGGGACTGCGCTCCTGGAAGCAGGTCACCTGCACCACATTGTAGAAGATGGCGCCCAGGGTGTTCGCCGTCTCCGTGTTGGCCGCCTGCAGGCAGCGCCGGAAGCGCGCATCGCAGTCGCAGTGGGAGCGCGTGAAGGTGCCCCGGTTGCAGAGGCCGCGCCGGCAGTCGCCCACGTTGAGGACGTCGGGGCACATGTCGTGCTCGCGACAGCAGCGATCCTCGCGCGCGTGCTGGCCCAGGTCGTCGTAGCTGGTGGCGGCGGTGCCGGGCCCGCACCACTTTGTGCCCGGATAGATGAAGCCCAGGCCGCCGCGAAACTCATGCCCGTAGGAGCCCTGGCGCCGACAGACCTCCTCCAGCTCCACCACAGACTCGCGCGGCACCTGGCGGATGCGCCGCGGATCCGACTGGAGCAGCATGCGCTGGATGTCGCCCCTGGGTTGAAGAATCGCATCTGATTAGCGGCCAATCCGCGTGGGAATTTGTCTCTCGGTTCTCGGGTCGAGCCACTCACCGATCCGTGTGCATCTTGCAGAAGGGATGCCGGGACGACAGCTCCACCATCATGGTCATGGTCATGTCCGAGATGAGCACCGCGGAGCCGGCGCTCGGCGGCAGCGTCTGTCCGAGCAGCAGCCCCACCAGCAGCCAAGGCAGCGGCCACATGACAACGGCACAGAGAACTGCAGAGAGAGCGAGAGAGAGAGAGAGAGAGAGAGGGAGGGAGAGATCGATATAGTTGGATCTATCTAAAAATACTATATATTTGTGTTAAATTCCATTTACAGGGTATATCGCAGTTGGGCACATGTGTCGTAAAATATAAGTAAGTAAGTAATCGCTTTGATTATCGATTCAACTCGATATCGATCAGTGAAATACTTCGATCAGAAAATTCTCCAATATATTGTTTTAAATATCGATGCATTCCACATCGAACAAATTTAATATCACATATCGATAAATATCGATGTATCGAGACGCATTCACATGCTTTAATTTATCGGTTATCGAGCGAAGTTCATAAATCGGCACAGGGTATTTTTCGTTTGAGCACGCGAAATTCATCGATGAGATCTTTCGGTTTGTTTATTTTGTATTAAATATTCGAATTAAATTTTGTGCAAAATAAAGCAACAGATTATAATAAAAATTAAAATTGAAATATGAAAAACTCGTTTTCACTAGCTTATAAAATTATAATTTTGCGCTTCAATATTAGCATAACGTAACCTAAATATTAATTATAATTTTTGTAAGATTGAGTTTAAGCTCGCGTTGACATGTTCTCAATTAAATTCGATGCGAGCAAAAATAAATGTATAAACTTTTTAAGATAATTATGTTTTTGTACTCGTTTTCTATACTTGTTTCTTGAAGCAAAAAGAGTACATCGAAGCTTCAGTTATATATTCAGTTTTTAAGCCAGATCAATATAATTTTTCAGTTAAATTACAGATGGCAAATTGATAAAAACCTATATATTATGAATATATCTTGTTTCATATCTGAAATAATTTCAGAGTTAAGTTTACTTCCAACCTGCAAAGAATAGTGAAAATCGTTTTCGACTGTTTTAAGCTGCGATTGCACTGTGAACTGTGAGTATGGCGCAGTCGGCTACACCCGACTGCAACGTTCTCACGGAGGCATCATTGCGATGGAGGCACTGGCCACGTTAGTATGTGGGCCATTATTGGCACCAATTAGCAGCTGAGCCCGCATCTTGGCTTGGGTATCCGATTATTGCGTTGGTGTTGGCGCTGACCTCAGGCATGTGTACGTAGAAGGTGCACAGTGGGTCGCAGGCGTGTGGAAAATGTGTGAAATGGCGCTTGGCTAATTGATGAATATCTGATGAAAAGGTTAAAGAAAAAACACCAAAAATAATTTGCAAAATAAAAGACGTTTGGCAGCAACAACAAAACGGAAACTGATTTAAATTTTGGCCAGCCTTAAGGCGGGTCCAATTGTGACTTTGGGGGGCGGTGAGGGGGGTGGACAAAAGTGTACATGGGCTTGCTACCAATTCTTGTTCGGGCCAATTGGCCCGTTGGCCAATTTTGGGCGCGTCGCTTGGCAAAAGGTCAAGGTCACCCCCGAACGCCCAACTAGCCCGGCCACGCCCACCTTTCAACCAGAGTCGCGGGCGTTGTGTGCCAGGCAGCAAATGTCAATATCTCGTATGCCCTGCACTGAGCGGGGTCCATCGGCTACGACAACCAGTTTGAGGCATGAACACAACTTGCGAAAACATAACTCGAAAATGAATATATATTTCAATTTTTGTATATTTCAAAATCAAATCTTTACAAAAATGTCACCAGTCAGGAAAATCGGTTCACTTTTGACAAAGTTATAGGAGTTGAAAATATGGCAGCTATGGATCCAAGATGCTTACATGTCAACATTTTTGACAATTTTTGTATGATTTTTGACCAAAGTTAAACCACCTCAAAATCACTTTTAAGTCATACACAATCTATTCAAAATATAAAAAATGTTTTTCCAAAATGTATATGAGAAGGAGGAGTATATCATATTTTTCCTAAAAATTGAAAAAAAACGATACTTTCAAAAATGCATGTATTTTAAATGTAGAATCAATCTATAGGACAAATCATGTCAAAAATGCAATCAAACAAAAAAAAGCGGTTCACTTTTGACAAAGTTATGGGAGTTTAAAGTATGGGAGCTATGGATCTGGGAGGTTTACATCTCAAAATTATTGTCAACTATTGACCAAAAATTCGACTTTCTTCAAATGAGCTTTAATGCTGTTTTTTTTTTATACTAATTAAGCCAAATATAATATATTTAAAATATAAATTCGCAATTTTAAATTTTAAAGAATATGTGTTTTCGAAAATGTTTTGATTTGTTTCCAAAAAGTTAAAAAAAAAATTGTAAAACTGTACTATATTTTAAATGCAGAATCAATCAGAGGAAAAATCATTACAAAAGCAACAAAAAGTAGAGTATCTGAGCTGCGATCTTGTTTATGTATTGAGTTCGAAAAGTTATTTGAGTTATTTGAAGTTGTTTTGTTGAATGTGCGACTTTGTCAATTTTGTTTGTCTGTTTGTTGAATGAGCACAATCAATTTTTTATATGCGTTTTTTGTTTTACCATGTGTTTCTTTTTTTTTTTTAGCAGGTAAACATTAAAAATACCATTGAAAAGTGCAAGACTTTTGGGGGGGACTGTTGTTTGTGTTGAAGTCGAAGTCGAAGTCGAAGTCGAGAGTTCTCTTTCGGTTTCTGTGTCATTTTCAGTTATTTACTGTGGATTTTGAATTCCAAGGCGTACGGACTTGGAACAGTGCACGTCACATCGGATTATTACAAATAATTAATGATGACATTTTCAGCGCTGTTTATTAGGTATACCAAGCGTATTATTTATGAGCTGACAGTGTGGAGTGGGGCAACTGGAGGGGGTGGGGGGCAAGGGGCAGGGGCAAATCTTGTGGGCGATCAAACGATCGATAGACAGAGACAAAGCAACGATCAATCTTAATTCGCACAGAAACTTGTCAAACGAAATTGGGAGCAACAAACATGCGACAAGTTGTCGTACAACTGGTGATCGTGATTACCAGCTTGATCAGTTGATCAGTTGATCGTTCTAGTTGCGGATATTATTGTACTACATCATATACTAAATTGACTTTGATAGGCATCTGGCGATATACTTCAATTCCGTTTAAAAACAAAACAATAAAAAGAGTCAAGCGAAAACTGATCTCGATTGCAATCTGATCGTACCTCAATCGAAATGTTGATGATCAATTCGATCAATAACTGCTCTAAGCGGTAAACATTTAAATCGATCTGCAATTTGATATTTAGATCTTGATCCTCAGCTTGATCTTCAGTTTGAATTTTAATTTTACCCCATATCCAGGCCGATCTTGTTTTTGAGCTCTATCTATTAGAAGATCCAGCTTGATCTTCAGTTTAGCCTGTAGCTCGATCTTCTACTAATATTTAGATCGATTTGTAGCTCAAACCTGATCGTCAGCTCGCTTTTTAGTTAAATAGATCGATCTTCCGCTCGGACTATAACTTGATCTTCCATTTGTAACTTGATTTGTCGGTGAATATTTCGATCAAGATTTAATTCAGATACATTTTGTAGGCGGTTATGCGATCCACAGAGCACACTTAATGTGTTTACATAAATAACTATTTTGCGATCTATTTAAATGTGGTTCGATTTGGCGATCTCTCGATCTCAGCCGATCTCTATTTCTCCATCCATTTGCTGCCGCAGTCACCCTTCATCCATTCGCATCGTTTTCAATGTCAATGCTTTTTAAATTCATGGCATAAATACATAGGCAGCACGGCTGGCCGGCGGGTCGATCAACGATCTACGCCATCGTAGATCGGCGCCGGCGTCGTCTCACCCTTACCCCCCTCCCTCTGCCTCCTTCTCCGTCTCCGTCTCCGTCTCCGTCTCCGTCTCCGTCTCTGTGTTTGCCTTTGTCTTGCTTTCAGTTCGAGCCACAACGAAAACGAAAACAAAATCAAAGTTCGCTTTGCTTAGCGATCGACTGTTTTTGACGATCATTTGGGCGTACATTGACCGCGTCGATCTGTTTATACTTGCTACCCAGACCCGACCCCTGACCCCTGCCACCCCTGCCACCCCTCCCCATCCCCATGGGACCCCAGGGCGACCCATCTTGAAGATCTCTGCTTGGCTTTAGTTTCATTTTAATCGACTAGCGACAGTTCAACATCCGATTAAAAAACAAAAAATACTGCTCGACTAGCAGCTACCCTGTAACCTGTTACGAATTTGCTTGGCATATATTTGTAGTTATCAATTCTTTGTCTGACCTTTATGGAGGATCTTCTTATGGGTGTAAAATAAAAATAAATAATTTCAACAGTTATAGTTATCAATAGTTATCGATCATTTTTGATAAATGAAAAATCGATATTTTTTATATTAACAAATAAACTAAAACTCTGCTTTTTTAAATAAAAATAGTCCTCAACACCCGTTTCCAAAAAGTACAGGGTATATATAAAATAATAAAAATAAAAAAACCGACATCTGACATTTGGCCGCAAAACGTTTGGCTTTAAACGTCAGCCGTTAAGTTCAGGTGGGTTGTTGGTTGTTGGACAACAGGCAGGGGGGGGGGGATTGGAGGGCAGCTGCAGTTCATGCCCCAAGTCGTAACTTGGCTTTATGGGCCATCAAGCTCTGAGCTACTGTTAGCCCTCAATAAACTTGTTCAGCCCGCAATTAAGCGAGCAAAGGGAGTGCCCTCGAATCTGGAAGGGAAAAGTGCGGAAGGGGGGGCTTTTGGGTTTGTTAAAGGTCGCCTGGGCAGCTGCTGGGCGGTAGGCGTGGCGCCTGGGATCATCAATCACAGCCAGAGGCGGAGTCGAAGCTGCTCGTATTCCTTGGCCAAAACTTCAAAAATTTACAACTTGAAACTAAAAAAAAAACAAAAATAAACTCTTCTTACTAGCTGCTCCCCTGTACCCCCTACCCCCTTTACCCTCTCTATTTTAACTGGTTTCTGTTTATTGTTATTGCTGTTATTGTTGTTGCTGCTCCCCTTGCATTTTGATTGTCGCTTCATTCGTCAGCTCAGAATCTGAGCTGCCTCATAAAGAAACCCATAAACAACATTAATAAAAGAGAGAGAGAGAGAGATGGAGAGAGATGGAGAGAGAACAAGCTATAAGCTGTTCGCTGAAGAAACAATGCATTTGCATTCTTCGGAGAGTTGAGCTCTATATATAAAAATAAACTGATCTTAACCCAAGTACTGAATAATTGAATAAATTAACTATTTATTAATTTTCTTATATTTATTATAATTATAAGAAAAAAAAATATAACTAAATATATATTATTATTTTTATTATTATTATTAGTACTGGTAATTATAATAACAATGTTTCGGCTGATTGTTCCTATGTGAGCTATATGTTATAGATATGTGATCTATCCCTTCTTTACGGCAGGTTCAGCTCATATCTGACTAATCAGCAAGATATATGTTATATATATACATTTCTAGTGACACTTATCGAGGTCCCCTCAACCCCCCCTTCCCCTCCCCATCCCCCTTGCAATAACATGCTGTCGTCGTCAGTTGAACTTCAAGACTTGTCCAACATTCAATTTTCAAGTCAAGTTTGTTGGCTTTGGACGTGTAATTGCCGAATGTTGTGCGTACTCGTTACCACGCTCCCCAACGCCCTTCCCCCTCCACCCCATCGCTCTGTGGAGTCTTTAAAAACGATCTTAATCGGCTTGGTAAAGGCCGCTGCCAACAAGTCCGTGACAAGTCCGGCAGCTGGGCTGGGCGAGTCCTTGTCCAACAAGCAGACAAGAAATTAACTATAGCAATAAAACAAGAGAGTGCTCGAGAGAGCGTGCTCGACTGCCAGATACTCTGTTTGCAAACAAATATTCATTATTTATGTGATTACTATATTCTTAGTCTGTGCATGCTTCACATAAAGAAATAAATCGATATTTATCGATTTTAGGCAAGATATCTATCGATAACAAAGAAAAGTAGAATAAGCAACTTTTATAGAGCGACTCGGCACCTTGTCCTCTTCAGGTACATATATGCATGATGATTTTTTCTGCCTCACACATAAGCACAATATGCCCGTTTGAAGCCAAGTTGTGCAGGGTATAAGCCAAACAGAAAGAAAACCAGAATTGAAGCCAGCAAATGGGGTCAAGTTGAAGAGCAGCCAGGCGGCAGCTTCCGAACACTGGCTGGATCGTGTTAGGGGGGTGGTAGAGAGATAGAGAGGGAGAGAGAGAGAGAGAGGGATATGTTTACCATACGCTTTAAAACTAAAACAGAGCGTCCGCTTTGTGACGGACAGTGGCAATGACAGTGGCGGTCATTGAACGTGTCATGTCGAGCTGCGTTTGCGGCTGCTGCTGCTGCTGCTGCTGCTGCCAGGTGAAGGTTAACCGTTATAGCCATAACCATAACCAAGAAAATAACAAAAAAATTAAAAAAAATGAAATACATAAAAAAACAACACAAGAGAAGACAACAGTTGCTGCCCTCAGATTTCAATTTCGAATGCAATTTCATTGCTTTGCTAATTGTCCAAAAAAGGGCCAGAAAGCTAAATAACCAACTAGCTAACTAGCTCTTGGCCCAAACAGAACTTGGCAACTTGGGGCGGGGCGAGGCCTTCCTCGGCGCTTGCGCCCTGCTAAATGCTGAGTAAATTTCGCAGCTTGCCATGCAGAATTCAAAGGTAAATGCCAAATTAATTAGGTGTGTGTGCGCGCGTGTGTGTGACAGACAGGTGTGAAAATGACCAGGTGAGAGCGGGCGGAACGGATAAGACGAGACGAGACGAGCTGGAGGCCAAGCTTATCGGACATTCAAATATTTAATATTTATTCAACAATATTTGATTTGTTGTAGCCACAAATAGTTCTATCTAGGTGGGTCTAGCTAATGTACATATATGAATATATAAGTATATATAGATGGGTAGAATTTTGACTTTGAGATTAATATAAATATATTAAGTATATAAAAATAAAAACCTAATTCCGTAAATAGGTTGATGATATATATATATTGCAGAATTCGCCTTTCATTTTTATATACTTTATATTAAATTCGCATATATATTTATATGAATATAGCATTCTATCAATTAGCATATATATTTATATATAATATACAATAATCCTTTGTTGAAGAAGCCAATTTATCAGACCAGTCTAATTTCTGTATATCTAAAGTTTATTTTACACAAGCAAATTCAACATCAGATTTAATGATAATATTTAATTTTAACGACTTAAAACTGGTTTTGGGATGGTAAAACAATACATAATATTTTCTTATGTATCGTTAAAAATAAATTTACATCCTTCAAATAATTAAATATAAATAGTGAAATCCTCATGCAGTAGATGCTCCTTAAGAAGCTATCAAAGAAATCATCCAGTAATTAGAACTAACATATCCACTGAAAATTTGAATGAAAGTATTTTTTTTTGCAGTTGAATTTTCAAGTTAAATGCCGTAAAAAATTAAAGTTTTGTTAAAATAACAATATTACCTTTCTCAAGATACCCAAATAAATATAAATAAAATTAAAAAGAAATTGAGTGAATTTTTTGTTCTGTTTTTGAAGCTTCATATTGAAAAAAAAATAAAATAAAACTTTTGCTCTTAGAACACAGAACCCATTTGTTCTAGTTATCGGGCGTCCACTGTACGTTTCACGTTTCAAAACTGAGACTAATTTAATCCGCCACTTTGCATCCGATTTTCGTCTTAATGTTTAACACTTTCACTTTTTGCTCCTCTAAGAGTTTTTTTTAAATGAATTGAATTAGCGTGAGAACTTTTTCAGTCCGCCCCGGCCCCCGTTCCAAAAGCTCAAGGTTGCCGCCATCACCTTTTGACATTTGCTGTCGCTCGCCTGCTAGCGCTCTCTTTCTAGTACACTGGCTGTCGCTTGGCCTTCAGTCCTGCTGCGAAATGACCTTCAAAAGGCAGTCGGAGACAACAGCAGCAGCAACAACAGCAACAAGGACGTAGCCAAAACCACGTGCCACACTCACACTTTCACACAAAAAAAGTGCAGAGAACATCAACTGCAATATATCCATCATACAACAAAAACAAAATCAAAAAAAAAAAAAACAAGGAAAAGAATCCGGCGTTAAGCGCTGCCCGTTAACCGCTTTGCACTTTGAGCGTTAACCGTTAACCGTTTCGTTTCGCCCGTTTGCATTTACCTGGAAGTTTTGCTAGAATGCCTTTTTTCTTTGGTATCTGTATTACTTTTTGTTTTGTGAAATCGCTTTATTATTTTTTGTCGCAGCGCTTGGCGTTGCGTTCAGGACGTGCGTGCGTTGCCTTTGCAGCTGTTGCCGACGATGCTCACAACAAAACATTTCCGCAACGCGTTTGCGGCGCGACTGAACTTGATTCTGGCGCGCTAAGCGCTGTTAAACTTGGACTTGGCCAAAAAATTGAAAAGCAACCGTCGATGGCAGCAACAAAAACACAGCCACACACACACACACACACACACACACTCGCACACACACACAGATGAACAGCAGCAGACGCGGCCAGAAGCTTGAGCTGGCGGGGGCGTTGCGTCCGTCGGAAGCTGCAGCATGCGAACTGAACCGAACATGGAAGAGCTGCTAATTGCATTTACATAGCAAAAAGCTCACAAAAGCTTAGCGACAGCAGAACTTTGCGCAGCTTTGTGGTTACGAACAAAAAAAACAATCCACAGGGGTCTATCACTTAGCCGAGTTGCCAACCGAGTCGACTGTCACTTTGTGGATGCTAAGTGTATGCGGTGTGTGTTCAGGCTACACATTTAGCACCACTTGCCGACTGCACCAGCTATCGATATTTTTTGAGAAAAAAAAAAAATTTCATTTTGAAATTGTATAAATTTATTAAATATACATGTTTGTATATTTAAAAAAAAAAAAAAAACAAATATATATATATTGTATTTCAATTGCAAATAATTACGATCTTACAAGCTAAGCACAAAATAATTAAAGATTTTGGTTTATTTGTAGTTTACAAAGAAAAAAAGTTTCTCTATTTTGGCTTAACTTAAATCCGCTCTTTTGTTAGTTTTCTTCTGTTTTCAGTTCTGTTTCATCGATTAGAATTACAATTACATCAAGTTTTTTTATAATTGGTTAATGCAGGGCTGCTAAATAATCACTATACATACTTAAACATATACAATATTTTCTTTCTTTTTTTTTTGGGCTTATTGTATGTAACCTGGGAGTTTGCAAAGCGTGTGGGATGTTGGTATTTTGACTAAGTTATTAACTTGTGTTTTTTTTATGATTTAACTCTGCACTTACTGAAATTTTGATGTATTTGTTTGTTGAACCACAGTTTTTACCAGAAATTTGCCCCGGCCCAAAACTTACACATATACATATATGTATATATATATACATCATATAGAGAAGCCATTGAACATTTTCAATAATTAAGATTAAGATAAATTTAGTAAATATTGTTAAATCAACACACTTTCACATGGTGCTTTATGTGGATGCGTCTTTAGCCCCCAGTTTGACGATTGGTTGATTGGTTGGTTAGTTGCTTGCTTGGTTGGTTGGTTGCCTTTGGCGCCTCGCTCAGTCAACGCACGCTCGATTTGGGGCGTGTTATGGTTAGATGCCCGTATCTATCTATCTATCTATCTATCTATCTGATGTTGGCAAACAGATTCAGTACAGATTTGTTCTCCTTCTGGCTGCGCGCCTTGCTGAACACGTTCCAGAAGCGCAACGTCTCATCGCCGGCGCCGGTGACAATCGCCTCGCCGTCGGGACTGAGCGCCAAATAGAGGACACGATAGGAGTGACCAGTTAGCTTGGCCACTTGCGTCAGCGATGGATATTTCCAGACGAGTATTTGGTTCTGCGAGTAGCCGTGCGTGGAGACCAGCTCCGATGAGTGCTTTGACCAGGCCAAATTGCACACCTGCGACCCGGTGTCCACGCACTGCATGGGCTGGCCCGTCAGCGTATTCCAGAAGCGTATACAGCGATCGGCCGTGCCGCCGCCGCTGGCCAGCAGGCCGTGATGATGCGGCGACCAGGCGATTGCCTTCACCGCAGCCATGTGCTCCGTATACGATTGCACCGGATTCACCGAATGCTGATTCCACACGTACAGGCGATTATCGTTGCCGCCACTGGCCAAATACTGGTTGTCCGGTGACCACTTCAGTCCGCACACCTCCTGACGATGGCCAGCCAAACGACGCTCCGACTGCAGCTGCGGTGTTCTCGTGTCGCGTTGTATGATCCAGCGATCCCGCGACCCACTCGACAATATATCGCTGTTCCAGGCCAATGCGCCCACGCGCGCCGAGTGCCCATTCAGTTTGTTGATCTGCAAGCAATTGGAAATGAATATCAGTTGGATAAACGCTAATTTTACAATAGTCGTTACTCACCTGCTTATTGGCTGCCACGTCCCAAACGGTCACATAGCCGTGATGCGTGCCCACGGCAACGGTATTGCCACGCTCGTTCCACGACACAGATGTGACCGTATTCGAGTCCGGACTGAGATCGCACAGGCGGGTGACCTGCATGGACACAGCAAAGGGAAACAATTAGTTTGGTTTTAATGCTTAGTGCAGAACTTTGCTTCATTTACCTGACTGGTGCAGGCGCTCCACAAATAGACACAGCTGCCCAGGCCGACGGCGAGCACATTCTGCGACGACCAATCGACCAGATTCAAATAGAAATCATCCTGCAGCTCTGGCGCATCCAATACCTTAAATGGTATTCGCGATATTTTACGTGTGGCCTTACGCGGGGATCTCAACAGTTTTTGGCTCTTGGCGCTAACCGGCGACAGCGAGTACGGGCACTCCCCATTGTAGTCCTGTATAAGAGAAGAACGTGGAGAGGAGAATTAGAACAAACAGTTGCCAATTAGATGTTCCAGTTGCAGCCAAGCGTCAAATTGTCAAAACAATTCGCATGAAATCTCCGACAGAGTAAAAGAAGCACAGAAAAAAACAATACAAAAACAAAAACTCGATCTCGAACTCAAATTTGTTTGCTTGCCGCGTACTTGGCGCGGCAATTAACGCCACCGTGTTAAAAGCGACGACCGCGTCGCATTTGATCTGCCTACCTAATGGCAAGCCGGCCCCACACACGCACCCCTCTAGCTCCCCTCGCCCCCTCACCTCGTGCTGGCTTCCTGCATTTGGCACGCATTGCGTAAAAGCTCTTCTCGCCTTTCCGCTTGTTTGCATAGAAAATGCGTGCGGAAGAAGTGTGTTAAGCGTATGCGCAAATGAACCCCCCTCCATGCCGCCGATCGATCAAAAAAAGGGAGTGGGGGGGGGCGGAGCTGCTGCTGGTGAGGGCAACTTATGCAATGCGGCATTTACTTGGCAAAGGCCAAACTGTGCGTGCCCCAATTGCTGGCCTGGAATGGAATTTGCCAGCGCAAGTCTGCACATATTTCAAACATAAAAACAAAACAAAAAATAGATATATATCTCGTATATGTATCTGATCTACTTCCAACCTAATGATCAATTCAAAAAGCGAATGTCGTGGCAGACAGAATCTACTTTTATACAAAATAAAACCAAGCCAATAGACCTGAACATTATTAAATTTTTAACTTGCCGAAAACTTAGTCAAAAACCGCTGCTTTAAATCTTAGTACAAGCGATTTAGTAGAATGAGTAGTAAAATGTTTAAATTAATTTCTAAATGAAGCAAGAACTATTTCTTGGTTTTATAAATAATTAGACTTGCGTGAATCAGCGTAATTTTAAAAAGCTTATTTTTGTGCTCCCAGCGAACTTTTTGATAACACTTTATTAAAGTTATACCTTTGTTTTTTGTTTTTCTTTTTAAGTCAAGATATTTACACAAAGGGCAACATTATTCTACAGAACATTCTTAGTTTTTGACTTCAACTTTGGTATTTTAAGTTCGTGCATATAAAGTTAAGTTGCCGATAAAACACTTCGTTTTCGATAAATCGATCGATGATCGATAAATATCTTTTTTTAAATGAGCATATCTCAGTTTATAGCATAACTTTACTCAGTATGTTTCTTGTTAAGCAATTCAACTTAATGATGATCGATAAATATCGTTTTCTTTTTTTAACAAGCATACCTCAGTTTATACCAATCTTTATTCAGTATGTTTCTTGGAAAGCAATTTTCAATTTTCACATTCCCACACCTTGTTTCAAGTTATGTAGAATTTTAGAATTTTTCCGGTAACTCGGAACTTTTAATGGGAAAGAACTGGGGTTATTCGATGTTTGCCGAAATTTGTCATTGCTTGCATTGCGTGGTCAGCTGCGGCGACCCCCCATGCGAGGCCCGAACGCCTTCCGCTAAAAACGGACAGCAAACAGAACAGGCAGACCCCCCTAAGACAAACGAATGCAGTTTTCAAGTGTTTGTTCGCGATAAGCGGCGGGAAGTCCATATTGGATGCCCTGAGCTGGTTTGGATTGGGTTGGGTTGGGTTGGGGTCAGTCCACTTGACGCTGCTTAAGCGGAATTTCGGGTTGGTTCTTAAATGCGTTTAGCAAATTAAAATTTTAATTCAATTAGCAAGCGAGGCAGCTGCTGAAGCAACTCAGAGCTATGAGCTAAGAGCAGAGTCAAAAAAAAAAAAAAAAAAAAAAAAAAACTTAATGACATTACCAGCTAAGAAGTGTGCGTGTGTGTTGTGTTGTGTTGTGTGTGCTTCAAATTGCGTGTCGCTTCAATGACTGAAGATTACGCGAACTGAACAAGCTGGGGGCAAGGGGGAGGCGGGTGTAATGTATGCCCTTAATGCTCACTTTGCACTTGGCCATTGGCCAGCGAACAAAAAAATAAGGCAAATGTGCTCTAGGCAGGAGTGCCCGACTAGTAAATACTCTGTATGGTCGTCTGATACATTCGCAAATTCCTTTCTGCAAATATCCCTAAAAGTTCTATATATCATTTAAATTTTTGCATTTACCAAAAACTTGTTTTTAAAATTCAAATTTAAAAAATGTTATCGTTATCGATTACAGAGTTTTCTTTCCTAGTCAAATATATCTTGCATTTTGGCCGTTGTCATTGGAAACAGGGTATTAAAAATAAGTACATCTTTAATGGCTCTGTTTTGACTGTTTTCTTGTTATTGTTTTTTTTCTGCTTTCTGGGAATGCCGAGCACACGGCAGTCAACTCAAGCAGTTTTAAATAGCCGAGCAGCGCGGACCAGGTCTGGCCTGGCCTGGTCTGTGGGCCCATAAAGCGTACAAGCAACTGCCATTAAATTTAAATGCTTTTCGATGCCAAGTGCCTGGCTCTAGCCGGGTGTGGGGTGTGTATGTGTAAGTGTGTGTGTGTGTTTGTGCCAACCTAAGCCTATTACAAATTCAATTGTGAAACGGCGACAGCAAACGCTGACAAATGCCAAAGAGAAGGAAATCCAACTCTAAAGTCACATCAAAATCGTTGTTCAACGCTTTTTCGATTAAAATCTTTTTACCCCTCTCTCTTTCTCTTTCTCTCTGTCTCTTTTAACCTGGCCATGGCCTTTGGCTGCTGCTGCTTCCTCTTGTTATAATGTTGTTGTCTTGTTTGTTGTCATTTGAATTTGTCATTCGTCATCAGTCAACAGTCGTTGTCATTGTTCTTGTCGGTTTCTTGTCGCTAATAAAGTATGCAAATACCCTGTACGCATAGTCTAGATAGAATATCCGCGAATTATTTATATATCACTTATGCCTCAAGATCTATAAATATCCTAAATCTATTTAGTCGAGTCGAGTCGAGACGTTACCAATTTTAATTACCAATTAATAAGCTAACACATATTCTTTAACAAAATCGATCTAGTTTTGACCAAGATTTTTTTTTTTCAATTTGAGTTCTGAACAAAAACAGGCCAACAACTTTCAGCCTTACATTACATGGCATTAACGGCACACTGTTAAAGCACTGTTAACACACAGAAAGTACAGTCAACGTTTTGAAGCTCTGATTTTAGAACGGAAGAAATCAAACATTTTTCTTATCTTTTGAAGACAAAATGGCGACGCGGCAGCCAATAAAGTAAAAGTTGAAGAAACTCAAGCAAAATGTGGCCAAAGATGCAAAACACAACAAATCGAAGTGACTTGAACTGAATCAAATGGAATGGAATGGAATGAAACGAAATCAAACGATAGACAGAGGTGAAGTGAAGAAACGGGGGGTAAGCGAAGCTGGAATGGAATGGTCATTGGTAAATGTTAATGCCGGCCGGCATTTGTTATTGTTGTTGTTGTTGTTGTTTTTAAAGTGCTTTGTGGGCGGCGCTTGGCAGGCAGCTTTTAAATGAAATAAACAAACAGCCAACCAGCAACAGCAGCAACAGGAGGAGGAGAAGCGTAGGCAGATGAAGATGATGAAGAAGAAGAGACACAACTTAAAGCTGACTCAATGGCATGTGAAAGAAAGGGGCAGGTGGGAGAAAAGTTAATGATCATGATAATGGGAAAGCGAATGGCTTACAACGAACAGCCAGAGATGCGGCCAATGCGCCAATGTGAACCTGTCGCGCTTAGTTGGCCAGCTGAATCACTAAATTAGCCAGCAAGCAAACCAAGTTGGCCAACTTGATCAAGGTGGCCGTTTAAAGCTGCTGCTGCTGCTTAAGTTTAGCTTAATTTTATGCTAATGCATATGTCTGCTGCATAAATTTATAACAATAATAACAATAAAACAAACAGCAACAAGTTTAGATGGGATGGCGCGTGATGGCGGGAGGTGGGGGGTTTCTATAATTCTTTAATGGCCATTCGAAATGCTGGCCAAACAGGTGCTTTAAAATATGCTAAAGCGACGGCTTTTTGGCCCGAATCGTTAACGGCTCAGTAAGCAGCCACGGGCCAAAAGAGTTTTCACTCAAACTGTGTTGGGCGAGGTTAGGAAAACCAGAAAACCATTAAAACCCAGTACATCATAAATAAATTTTGCGCCAAAATTATATATATACCAGAAGAAAAAAACTGTTAGAAATGTTGAACTCTATCATATAAATAACAATCGAATTTTAGCTAGTAATTTTAACAAAAGTTATAGAATATATTAATCATATTTGTATATAAATTATACATGTTAGTTACATAAATGTTATTTAATAACATAGAGCAATGTAAAGCCTACTAAATACAGAGATTCGGGCTGTTGAAGGCTATGTATGTAGAATATAATATCTAGTAGATACTATCTACTACAAATGTGTAAAAAGTATTTTTATCGTATCTTTGTCTCGTTATGTTTATATATTTTTAGATTTATAATTAATCTATCTACTTGTCAAAATCTCTATTTTATCTAATAATTTGTTCGATTTTCATATTTTCAATGTATACGAATTTATCTTTCTTTGACTTTTCCAAGAGATTTATTTGTCCACTTATTTATATGTCGAATTTTCTTTATATTTGTCGATCCACTTATAATTGAAGATAATTTTTTATCACAATAATTGCGATAATTGATAATGCCTGTCACAACATAAATTACTGAATTTATCTACGTAGTTTTCTGTGTGTTGTCTTTATTTTTATATATTCCATATTTATGTATTATATATACTTATTTATTGACTCTGCATTCAAAAAAATTAAATTATTTATGTTAAAAAAATGTTTTTTTTACAAAAGTATATTTTCAATTGGAATTTGTTATCTATCCAGCAGCATATATATCTACGCTTCTACTTTCGTATAATCTATCTATATTACATCTGTGTAACTATTTTTTGTTTCGATCGATCTGCTTATCTATAGTCTTTTGTCATTATGGCTGTCCGTTTCTCTATTTGTCTATCTATTAATTGCTGCCAACCGGTTTTGTGAAAACTGTTTCTTTTTTTCAGCAGGTGGAGTGTGGGGTATTTATGAAAAATTGCTTCGCATTGCAGGCCTACGGACCGGATCGGTTCAGCTCGATTTGGGGTTAACACACTTTGATTTGTCCGCTGCTGTTGTTGTTATCTTTGTTGTTGTTGTTGTTGTTGTTGGTACAGCCGGTTCTTAGTTGATTTGTTCAAGTGTTTGGACCTTTACATTTTGTCGAGTTTTCAGTTTTCAGCTATTTATATTTCTATTTCTATTCAACTGTTGCCACTTGCCACTTGCCACTTGTCGCTGCCGTTGTCTGTTGTCTGTTGTCTGCTGCTGCTGGGGAGGCAACTCTGGTCAACTGTTTTGTAATGGCGCGCGTCATCATCAGCTTTGAGGCTGACATATTTGCGCGCTTATCAGATTTATGTTGCCTCAATTGCCGCGCCGACAGCCGCACGTCTCCAAGTGGCCAGCGCTGTTCCCCTGTCCTCTGTCCCGTGTCCCCTGTCCCGTGTCTGATGTCCGCTTTTGCTTTGACTAATTTTTGACAGTTGACACGTTGCCAGTCCGCCAAACAAACAGCAGCAGCAAAGAGTGCCCTAGTCATAACCGTCCGCATAGGAAGATACCCTGTACTACAGCAAGCATTCGTCATTCAGAAAATTCATTTGTGCATATGGCCAAAATCAAGGCTAAAAGCAACCTGTATTTTATTTTTCAAAATACTAGTGTTGAATATGGCTATTGTTGACTATCGATACTTATCGATTTTTAAGAAATGGAACGTGTATTTTATTTTTCAAAATACTAGTGTTGAATGTGGCTATTGCTGTCTATCGATAATTATCGATTTTTAAGTAATGCAAGAAACCAAATATCGAAAGAGAAAAAACCAACAAATTTCTCGATCGTATTTCGTATTTAGTGTGAAATTTAGTGAAATTACATTTACAGAAAATAATATACAATTTCAATGGTTACAGGGTAACAATAATGGCAACAGCGAACGGCAACAAAAGGCCGAGCAGCAAACAACACACAAAGAGCCTCAATTTTCTGAGATTTGAGCTGGCAGCCCGAATCTGAGGAATTGCGTCTGTGGCTCGTTTGCCCAACTACTTCAGTGGTCTAAAACGACACTTGAGTCAATAAGCGCACGCAATGAATAACCCAGACAATCGAGATCGTGACTTGAGCGGCATTTTGTGGGAATTGCGGACGGGGGGTTGGGGTTGGGGGAGAGAGGGTACCTAGCTATAATAAGCATGTGCCCGGCAGCTCCATTAACATGCCATATTCTGGCCATATTCAGTTTGCCAGGCCATTTGGGCTTTTTGATTAATGGGCTCAAGATTTCGCTGGTGCACGGTCTCTAAACCGGGGGCCAAAAAACATATATATATGAAACAGTAAAAAACCTATGGAAATTGTCGCCTCAATCAGCGGCCATTCATCTACATCACGCCCACACAATTAACACAAAACTGTTTGCCACAAGCGGTTAGTTGGAGGCGGGCGAGGGGGGTGTGGTGCAGTCAAATCTGGCCAAGAGGGTTTTTGTTTTTTTGATTTTTTCATTTTTTCTTCGGGCCCTGGTCATAACAAATAACAAATCATATTTAATTCAATTATGTGCGGCCGCAATTTAGCTGCCATAAATAATGGCCAATAGATTGGTGTACGTGTGTACACCATACAGAGGCTAGACAGTAGCAGCCCCCCTGGCCCTTTTTCCCCCACTGATGCTACCAACAGCTGGCAATTTGTTTAAGGCAATTTGTGCGTCAGTTTGTTAATAGAGAAAAGACAACTCAAACGACAGATTTCGACTACTTTTCATTGACTGGTCGGTCTGTTTATTATCAAAACAGTTTTGATTTATTATGAATATAAAATATAATATGTATGGTATATAAGAGATTTCTTTCGACTACTAAACTATTACTAAACTAAACTGTAAACTATTAAGAAGAAGGAGGACGTTATTAGAGATTATTTCGAATTGACTTTTCTCATTTTTGTTTTGTCTCCTTGGAATTAACCTTAATAGAAGAAATTAAAATACACCCGTTTTAAAGAGCATTTACTGAACATGAATGTATACACATTTTCCCAAGTTTTTTTTAGATATAGCCTATATATATTTTCATAGACATCTGAATGACAGATGTTTCACAGCTGACTAACTGTCCAACTAATGCTTTTATTGCTCCCCGAATATCTTTTGAACTAGACATACTCGAGTCCATGACCTGTGCAGTGAAGTGCATTCAACTTTTCTGGCCCACTCAGACGACCACCATTGATACCAGAGATACAAAAGAAGAAGCCATCCAGCCCCTCAATTAAATATTTCACACACTCGCACCACAAAAAACCGACTGCAAATTCAATTAATGCAACAGCATAATAATAATAATATAAAAAAAAAACACGTATCTCACAACTGCTAAAGGCAGCCACGATTTGGAGGTTTGGGGTTGCTGGTTGAGGGGGTCATGTCTGATAAAAAGAAAAAGGAGGAAAAAAAAGACAGCTTACCTGCTTGGTGGGTGATTGATACTTGAAGAGGCTGCGCTTGGCCGCCGGCGTATAGGAGTTCTCGTTGCGCTCCTCGCCGGCGGTCTTCACGTCGTCTATGGCCGATCCGAGGAGCTCGTTCTTCAGCAGGCACGAATAGGCCAGACTATCGCGTGCCGTTTCGCCGCAATCTCTCTGCTTCTTGCTCGTCTGCGGCGAGTTATCATTCGACTTGTTAATGGACGCAAAGCTCGTTTGCCAATTGTTGTGCGCCCTATGCACCAGATGGGAGAGAAGAGAGGGGGGATGGATTAGAGCGGATACTTGTATATATGATAATAATTGCAATTAATCTAAATGAAAGCGGACGGGCTGAGATTTTTTTAATGCATTAATTTCTGATTTTGCTTAAATATATAAATATATATGCCCTGTAATCATTAGATGTAAAAAAAGGTTGCTGCACTAAGCAGCTGTCTAAATATTAACAGCTGCAGTAGAGGCTTCAACTTTAGGTTATCCTAACTTAATTGTTAGTAGAGTAGTTATATTTTATACTTTCTTAGCAAATATAACAATTATTTTATGTCGCAAATGTATCCTCCGATACTACCAGACAAAACGATTTTCTATAATCATTTTCTTTTTTTTTTTTTTTCTTAATTATCTTCCCTATCTCTCCTATCAGTTTATCTTTTTATATCTCAAGCAACTACCAAGCGAAATATTTAATTACTTGAAAGCCTTGTCTATCTTGTAGCGAAAACCTTTTTGTTATACACTGATAAAAAGTTATACAAATATTATTTTTCTTCTTTTTCTTCTTCTTTTGTATATGCCAAGCGATTCTTATTTTCAAAACTTTGCTCACTGCCAGAGAAAACATTAACTGTATAGACCAGTTTGAATAAGCCAACTATCGCTTTATTATCGCTTTTCTATCTCCCAGATGATCACAGGTCATCAGCTAGTCGAGCATTCTTGGTTGGTGTTTCTTCATGGCTCGCATTTTATTTTTCACAAGCTAGGCTGAAGGCATTGCAAAAAGTTTTGCCAAAATATAAATTATTTATACAATCAACAATCAACAACAACAGCAGCAGCAACAACAAAAACAACAACAACAACAACAGCAATAACAATTGCAAAAGTAAATTTATGCAAACGCGTTCAAATTCAATTGTGAGCTGTGTCTGGCGCGAAGGGGACCCCAATGACTCTTAACACCCTTCGTGTCGGCTGTGCACGGTGCGGTAGCCCCCCGCACCTTACCCCCCTCAAACCCTAGCGACTACTACCTGACTCTCCACGTAATGCAAACAATATAAGGCTGCTTTGGAGGAGGGCGGGCGGAGGCAATTGTTATTATTTTTGCTCATAAAACATAAAAAACGTGTGCAACGTGCAAAAAAAAAACATTATATTTTGAATGTCAAATTCGCAAAATTTGCACAAAATTGGCAAATTCACAATTCGCTAACTTGGCAAATTCGCCATGAAATTTTTGTGGCCAAGTGTGAGAGAATTTTAACCTCCCCCCAAATACAATACCAAAAAAATTATTATTATTAAATTTGGCTAGAAGGCAGCCCGGGGGGAAGGACAGGCAGGAAGAGGGCTATTGAATTGCATTGGCGCACAACAAACTGTTTACGCATGCAACATGCGTCGCTTGCCGCTTTACACCTCCCCTCCCCTCCCTACCCCCTATACCCAATCCCCTCTATGCCATTCAAGTTGGCTGCTTATCTCTGGCAAACGCATTTCAAGCACTTACTTCCACCTACAATAAATCAATTTCATAAACAAACGGGCAAGGTGACTGTGGAATGGGAAAGGAAGTGGAGGGGGAGGAGTAGGGGGGTGCTGGGGCAACGACAATTCAATCAAAGGCAACCAGATGAGACGGCACAATGCCCCCAGTTGCAATCAACTGATAACAGTGCAGCCAAAAGGCAACAGAGCAATTAGCAGCGCTTTAACAGCAGCTGTTAAGCAGTTAGCAGCAGTTTAACAGCGCACTTGTCTTAAGGTACAGCAGCTGTTAAGACAGCAGTTTTATTTCAGTGTTAAAAAGTAATAAATAAAACTTGACTGAGGCTTACTTTAAAAATAAAAGGGTTTTAACTTTAACTTATCTCAAAGTAAGAAGTTGAATTGAAATTAAAGAGCGAATTAGGATTTTAGACAGGTTGATGTTGTAAAATATAAAAAACTGTTAACATAAATTTGAACTGGAGCAGAAAAAGCAATTACAGTAAAAGTAAAATGTAAATTATAAGATCTGTGTGTTAATTGAAGGCACACAAACTGTACAATGGGATAGAAAACAATGAAATAAGCTAAACTTGGGTCATTGAAATATGTAGGTGAGTCAGAAGAGGCACGTGAAAGATGCGGAAGTCTTTATTTATAGATACATAGATGCAAAAACACAGACACACACACACACACACACATAGACACCTATGCATACATATGCATGTAAATGTATATTTATGTGGCATGCAGCTCTAGGCAACTGGTTGCCACGGTAGCTCATTAGCAGCAACTGAGCCGAGCCAGAGTTGTCGGCTAGGTGGCACCAAGAACAGCAGGGCTGAGAGAGGGAAAGTTCGAGGGGGGGGCAAGTCTACAGACTGGCACTGGACGTGATTTCGTGTCGGTGTTGGCTCTTGCGGTTCCGTTAGTTTCAACGAGGTGCAGCCAAGCGGCAAATGTTGTTGTTGTTGTTATGCGGAAAATACTGTAGTTGTGGTTATAGGCTGTACCCAAAGGTAAATGCTTAAAACAGGGTATATTGCATTTGCATTTGTTTGCAATAGACAAAGCAAAAATATATGTTTATGATCAAACGTTAATCTCAGACAACCCAAATTTTCTAATTTTTACTTCAATTTTTCTATAATCGATAAATATCGAAAATTGATAACAAATTTCTATGTAAATATTTTCGTTTTTGAATAACTTGCTCTACTAGCTCTAAAAAGAGATACGATTTCAAATACAGGGTAACTGCTGGTCTCTACCTCTCTCTCGCTCTGTGTCGACTAGAACGTACTCTAACATAATTATTATATGTTGTTCTTTCAGTTCTGTTGTAATTTGTTGTTGTTGCTGCACACGCTCGCAAGCGGAAAAGATGACGTAGCTAAAATAACGGCTTGAAGCGGACATTGCCATGTTTGGAAAAACGGCGAAAGAGAGTGGAAATTGTAGACTAAAGATTCTAAAGTTCACTCACCTGCAGGGTATAAAGCGATCCAGCGATGTTGGCGTCGTCGAGGATTCCTGATTATCAAACAGATTTCTGGCCACTGGACTGCAATGCTTCAGGATGCGCTTCTCGAACTCCGGACTGAACATTGTGAACTATATATTTATTGTGAATGCGCTGCTGGCAGCCTGCGTGAGCAGAGATTTCCAGGTTCAGCCCGGTATCCAACACGGGAAACACACAACACACAAACAAATTAACAAAAAAAAAAAAAAAATAGACGTATACAAAGAGATGTTAACTCTTTTTTTTTCGTCTTCCTCTTCTTCAGACCAACAATAATATTAAACAACAGGAACAACAAAATTCAAAACGAAAATTGCGTTAGATACCCAAAATTGGTAACTAAAGAGCAACGAGAAATGATTTTTTGTCGTCTTCTGCTTTTGCTGCGGCTTCTTCTTCTTCTTCGTTTAGTAGTTGTTAACTTTGGTTTTTTTGCCGGGTTGTACAAAAAATATATGTACACATATATATAAATATATAAAAGCGGTTAGCTGTAAAGAGATAGAGAGAAATAAAAAGTTAGAGTTAATTTGAATTGATTTAAATGTGCTTGTGTTAAATATACCCTATAAATGTAAGCATGCGGCATGTTGTCTGAGAGTGTCTTAATATGTAACATTGAACTTTCTTATTTAACACAATTGTTTAAATAGTACAACAAAACTATTGTAAAATCTCATAATCATTATTTTGTCTTCCAAATTACAAATGTAGATACAAATTTATAATTTATAAAATATCTGCAGATCTGTTAGATCTGTTTTTAGAGGGCATCAGCCAGTCGTAGCGCCTTGTCTGGGACTAGAAAAAATTTGAATAAAATTGTAATTTATTTTTTGGTCGACAGTTTGCAAGGCAGCTCATTAATCAACGTCTGCACAACGTGATTCTAGGCTTTAAAAATATGGCCAAATTGAGAAAAGAAAGAGAGAGTGCGAGAGTTGGTTAAAAGAGCGGGTTGGCCCAACGAATTGCAGAGTGAGCGAGATCGAATCAGTTTTTGGCGCTTTATGTATGCTGGCCGTCTGGCCGTCTGGCTGGCATGGCTAATCAGTTGCCAATGGTCTGGTGGGCGTATCAATCACACATGGTGAAATGGTTATAGATAGATATACTCCGTCCGTCCCTCTGCCCGTTCACTTGTAACGCCTGTCATGTTGTTCGTAT
Organism: Drosophila micromelanica; assembly: GCA_004143825.1. Classification (NCBI taxonomy): domain Eukaryota; kingdom Metazoa; phylum Arthropoda; class Insecta; order Diptera; family Drosophilidae; genus Drosophila; species Drosophila micromelanica. Next base: position 10,592 of record SCDY01000743.1, on the reverse strand, counting down.
GTTATGATCAACGCATGCGACGCGCATACTGAGAAGATGCCCATACTGTTGGCAAGGCTCCGCGCAAAGGCCGCTTTAGGCCAAGTGTTGGCACGAGTTGCATTTTGCCAGCTGAGGAGCTGCCCACTTGGCGTGTTTACCGGTAATTAGTTAATGGCCGTTAACTGTTGCCAGGGGATGGATTGAAGGGGTTTGAAGTTTAGAGTTTAGTACGTACCCAGAGCAGCGTGAAATGTAAGCACAGCTCGAAATACTTCCGCGTTTGATCAACGACGACGACACACACATACACCTGCACATAGATACACACATACACAAGCACACTCACAGTTTGGCTTTGGAAAAGAGTGTGCTTTCTGCTTTGATGGAATATTTGGTACGATTTTGTTTGTTTTTTTTAGAAAATATATTTATTAATTTATATTTATATATATATATATATATATATATATACGAATGCATATATGATATACATATGTATATATGTATATATGGGTACAATTTATTGAACTGGTAAGGTAGACAAACTTCAACTGACTGACTTGGCAAAGAGCCAGTCAGAAAGTTGACAGTTCAGCCTGTGGCAGGTAGATAGCAGCGCCCTAAGGGCAGGTACACAAATACATAAAAATAATGCCATATTTATTTCTGTATGTCGTTAGGGTGGTTCAGACACAAGTCGCGTTTCTGGCCAATTGCTGATAAGGCCGGCCTTATCGCCGCACAAACATAAACAATGCGGGCGCAAATGTTAAAATGACTCAATCCCAGGGACTACAACCGTCATGATCGAACATGTCGCGCCCATTTATGACTCGATAAGCAACAAGTGCCTCACTAGGGTGGCTTTAACCTGATATACCGGGGGAGACGGGCTTCAGCTTGAGCTTCATTGGAAGCCCAGGTTGCATCACCAAAGCTTTTCACAGTAAAAGTCAGCGCAACTTTGTTAACACTGTTTCGTTTTGTAGTTGCCAAATTAACAGCAAGAAACAAGGGTGAGAGTATCCGACTAGCAGTTACCCCTTTTCAATTCTCTTAAATTGTTCATCAAATATTCTCATTTTAGTAGTTTTAATAATAATTTATATTTATATTTATATTTATATTTATATTTATATTTAAAAAAAAGACGTTCTTAATATTTGAACGGATTTTAATATTGTTTGATTTAAGTTGAATATAGTCGATTTTTGCTTGCTTGATATTATCGTTTTGAAATGTTTATATGACATGTAGCTTGCAGGATCAGTTATGTTTACTTTAGCTCTTACATAAGTCTGCTGCAAACCATTTTGCCAAAAATTTGGACAGAAAGCTGCAAAATGTCAAAAAACTGCACATTCATAGCTTATAGTTTAACGTGACGTGTAACCCGCATAATTTGAAATTATATGTAATTTTCTATGATGAATCGAAGGAAAGTGTCCCATTAAAATTATACAAATATATTTATTATATACTTTAAGCGGTTTTATTTTTTAAGAATTTCTTTTACGAGTTCCTTTTTTATCAGACACACTGTACTTTAACATATGCTCTGGTCTGTTTTTTTTTGACTTGCTCAACACTGTTCGGCGATGTTTTATTTCGAGCCGAAGGTCAGGAAAAGTCGACAACAGCCGCTCAACATTTATAGACGCTGAGATAATGCCGTAAAACGGGAGCCACCAACTGGAGCACAGCTGCACGGAGCGTGTGCGGCTCGGCTCCCACAGCGATAGAAGTTGCACTTGAACTTTGACGGGGGGGGGGGGGGGGGGGGGGGGGGGGGGGGTACTTGGTGACAAGTAACAATAACCGCACACCTCATCCGCCTCAGTCTCCGTTTCTTGCTGTTGCGGTTGAGGTTGCCGTTGGTCTTATCAGCGCAGCAATGTAGCCCTGTGTGGGAATATGATAAGACACGTACCCCAACAATAACAACAACAACAACACGATTCACATGTGCAACGAACACAGAAAAAACCGAAGAAAAAAACTCATTTGCCACCCCTTTTTTGGGCCAGAGCGAAAGACCGCCAGCATGAGTGAGAGGCAAATAGGAGCAGGCAGGGCAGCCAGCAATCAATAGACACACACAAGCTCGGAACTGTAGTAGCTGTATTCATGTCAAGGACATTTGGCCAAATCCAAAGACAGCAATAGATTTAGTTGCGGCTGCTGCTGACTAAATATTTAATTTAGCAATTTGCAGTAAATGCTATTTGGTTGTTGTTTTGCTTATTGTGCACTTACACACACACGCATACATACAAGCGCACGCACTACCCGTGCTAGACAAAATAAGAGAGAGAGAGAGAGAGAGCGCAGAGCAAATGGCCAGCTGCATACACACGCACGCACGCACACTGCCATATGCAAGCCAACAGAAAAAAAATGGGTGAGAGAGACAAACGCACTCAATGTACAGCTATAGCTACAGCTATGAAAATAGTGCAACGCGCTATTCAAAATGAACTTTAACCGTTTAACCTTTGTTGTTGCTCGGTAATTGCACTTACTTGGGCGCTTTTTGATTTTGATTTTGATTATGGCTTTCCTTTAGATATCCTACTTTTTACGCGCAAAACACTCCACGAAAACGGTTAATTTTGATTTTGTTGTCACTGCTGCTGCAACGCTGCCTGCGGCCAGCACCACCACCACCACCAGCACCGTTACCGAAGAACACAAACAATTGTTTTCCTTATGTTGCGCGACGCGAGGGTTGTTCTTGTTGCAATGGCGTTGACAGCGCGTTTTGTGACAAACGTTGGACTACGCGTTTTTTGGGCAACATACACACAATTCCGTTAGTTGTTTATTTTAATTGTTGTTGCTGCCTTTGGCTGCGTTGCGGTCCGCGCTTGTTCACCGCCGTTTGATTTGTCTCCAAATTCAGCGTTCTTTTTTTGGCCTTGAGTCGCGCTATATAGGGTTGCATAGAACGTATCGATATATCGATAGCGAGAGTGCAATACTTCGCCATCGACACGATCAGCTGTGACAAACGATTATTTTCGCCATAAAAATACCAAACGATACCTTTCTTGCAGACTCGTTGTATCGATGCCCGTTGGTTGAATTTAAAACTTAAATTAAGAAACCACTTTTTAAAACGTGCTGAATCTTTATTAGAGTAAAAATTGGAATTGCCATATGTTACCAGCCGAGAAAGTTGCAACATTCTCAATCACCTAAGTGTCGAAAAAGATTCACGTGAGAGTTGGCAAAGTCCTCATCAAATTATTGCACCGGCTCGCCGGCCGGTTGTATGCTGCTGCCATCCAATTGGTTTCTCAGCCATTTTCCGGGCATGGCCACCGATCTCCACCTTTTCCTGTGACATTTGGTTGGATTTCGTTTTAACTTTAAATTTTGTATGTGTTTTAAATGGTCTCCCAATGCCAACTATGCTATGCAGCAGAGAAAACAAATTCATAGTTAACTAAAATTTGTTTTTTTTTTTTTAAATCAAAGACAAATGGCGTAAATGCTCACGATAAAGAATTATATTTTGTGTATTTAGCTTTAAACGTAAGGGAGATAGACATTCCATTGAAGACAAGTTAAAAATAAATTGAATTTATGCCAACAAATTTTGATTTGGGACCACTGTGAAGTGTTTCAATAGTTAACGATAACGATAACATCGATGACGTCAATTGGTTATGTTCAAATTTATTAGGCAAATCACAAAGGTTTCGTTAATATGCTATGAAAAAAAAACACGCGTTTCTTCGAAAACAACGAACGATTTCATCGATTTAAATTTCAATAAGTTTCTATAAATGCAATTCTGGCATAAAATGTTGCAGTTGTTGTTGCCGTTAGCTTTAAAGTTTCTGCAGCAGAATGGAGGAGGCGCCGCCGCCGCCATTGCAAATGGAGGCGCAGCCCAGTTGGCCAGCTTTGAGGGCGTGGCTCAGATGCGTGATGAGACGTGCGCCGGACATGCCGATCGGGTGGCCCAGGGAGACGGCACCGCCATGCACGTTCACCTTGGCAGGATCAATGCCCAATTTGCGTATGTTGGCCAGGACGACCACAGAGAATGCCTCGTTGATCTCCCACATCGCGACATCCTCCTTGCGCACACCGGCGCGCTCCAGCAGCTTGGGCACCGCTAGCGCTGGCGCAATGGGAAAGTCAATGGGATCCGTTTCGGCATCCTGGAAGGATACGATGCGTGCCAGTGGCTTGACGCCGGCACGCTTGGCCGCCTCGGCTGTCATCAGGACAACAGCGGCGCCGCCATCGTTCAGCGTGGAGGCATTGCCGGCGGTGACGGTGCCGTTCTCGCGCTGGAACACCGTCGCCAACTGGCCGAACTTGTCGAAATTGACGCGCTTGTATTCCTCGTCCTCGCTGATGATCTGCTCGGGCTTGCGCTTCAGCTGTATCTTGACCGGGGCAATCTCATCGGCGAAGACCTTGTCGCTCCAGGCCTGGGCCGAACGCTTGTATGACTCTATGGCAAAGGCATCCTGTTCCTGGCGGGTCACCTGCAGCTTCTTGGCGGTGTTCTCGGCACAGTTGCCCATGTGGAATTTATTGTACACATCCCATAGGCCGTCAAAGACAATGCCGTCGGTGAGATTGACGCCACCGTAGGGCGTGGCTCCGCGCTTCAGATAGAAGGGCACATTCGACATGGACTCCATGCCGCCGGCAACGACAACATCGGCCTGGCCGAGCATCAGAGACTGGGCGCCCAGCATCACGGACTTCATGCCCGAGGAGCACACCTTGTTGACGGTGGTGCAGCACACATTGGTGGGCAATCCGGCGAAAATGGCCGCCTGGCGGGCCGGCGCCTGTCCGAGACCCGCTGACACCACATTGCCCATGATCACCTCGTTGACGTCGCCCTTGCCAATCCCGGCACGCTGGATGGCCGCCTCGATGGCCGTGGCGCCCAGCTGTGAAGCGGACAGCGGCGCCAATTGGCTCTGGAAGCTGCCGATGGGCGTGCGGGCGGCGGCGACAACAACAACATCGTTGATCTTGGAGCTGTAGCGACGCGCTTGGGCGCTGAGCTGGCGGCTGGCGGCTTGCAACATGGCGACAAGTTTCGATTTATATAACTGACTGGCTGTAGAATCGCACGATCACTGGAATAACACCCAAAATCTGATCACACTTTCAATATTGTTGAGACAGAACCTGTTGCATCAGTTGCGTAACAAGCCGATGGCGTGATCAGCTGTTGCCGTCAGTGCTGGAAAGTGGCACAATGTGGCCACACCGAAACTGGCGCGCTCTTGGTCATTTATAAATTTATAGGGTTTTGGTATTTTTAGTTAGCATTGAAAAAGTGCAGACACTCTAATAATGTTGATTGATCTGTAAAAAAATCGAAACAGCAGTGATTTTTATTTAAAATTTTAACTCGATGGCCTGTTTTACGATTTGTGGCGACGACTGCTGAAGATTAATTTGCTTACATTTGTTTGATAGTCCGTATATCAGTTATATAACATATACATAATATTCCATATCAGTTTTGCGTGCTGTTGAATTTTAAGACCGGTTGAAAATACACACAAATCTTATTCCAAAAATGTCTGTAGTTCCAAAAATGTCTGTGTTATTTGCTATCAATGAAATTAGGGCCCCTCTATGCGATTCTCATTAGTTCAAGTAATGCCTGCAGACTTGGCGTTTTCCCATTAAACTCGATGATTTTTAACATGATTTTCAAATCCGATGTCAAGCATCTATGTTAATTTTTAACTGAAAGCTTATCGAAATGTTAGCAGCTCACATTTTGCTCACTTTGTATGCAAATATTTTTCCACAGCAAAATTGATTAATTAACGTACACTAATAACTAATAAATAAAATAAATCAAAAATGCATAATAAAAATATGTTTTCCTCTCAAACTTTTCTTTTTTTTTTTGGTATTTAAGGTATTTATGTACTTGCTGCAGACGGTCACACAATTCATGTAAGTGCAAAACAATAACAATAGCAGACGGCCGCAAACATTACTTTGCCGCCTGCAACCCGACAGCCCGCCCGCCCGCGCGCTAACCAACAAGCATTCCCATTGATTTACTCGCTTGCCTGGGTCTCGAATTCTGGTTCTCTAGCTCCATATTTTGCTGCCAATCTTCGTTGCATCCAGCCATCGCGTCGTCTTGGCCTTGTGTGCGAGCAGTGCTGTCTGTGACTGTGCCTGTGTGTGTGTGTGTATGTTTAAGAACGGCGTTTATTAATTTTTTTTTTTCGTTCGTTGCGCGCATGTGAATTAATACATTTTTTTGTAATTTCTTTTCTATTTTGTGTGTGTGCGTTTATTGCATAGGTATTATTTATAAAAACAAGAGGCCACTAAGCATAAAACCAACTGAAGCGTGACGGCCACTGCAGGAGAGACGGGCAGAAAGACAGACGAATGGACGGACGGACGGACGAAGAAGTGGAGCAAGGCAAAAAATTAAAAACTCGAGCATTGTGAAAGCAATCGAGATAGCAAACAAAAAAGCAACAAAAGAAGAAATAATTAATACAAACAACTGCAGTCAATTGCAGCTAATTATAAGATACCGATGTTATAGTTCAAATTCAAATCAATACACTGCGAAAATCCTTGCGTTTATCCCGCAACAGCAACAACAAAAAAGTATTACATACCAATACAAACGCAAGAGTCACACGCATACAAGCGCGCGCACACACACGCACGCACGCATTATTGCGCCCACTTCAAAACAAAAGCATACGCGACAGAGCAACAACTAAACTAAACCAGCTACATTGTAAGAGAGAGAGAGAGAGGGAGCAAGAGCGAGCGCAAGAGAACGCCGCCCACTAGCCGAAGCAGCATCAACTTCAAGCTTCAGCTTAAGTCCCCACAGCAGCAGCAGCAGCAGCAGAAACAAAAGATAATCATGGTAAGTCCGGCGTTGACGTCGTCGCGCGCCTTTTTGGACTAGCACCAAATGCGGCAAAGGCAACCGAAGCAACAGCAACAACACCCACTCAAACGCAGCTGGCATTTCGCTGCTGCCGTTGGCGTCGCTGCTGCCATGCGAATTAAATTCAAACCTTAAATCCGTTTAGTTAACGCGCTGATTTGGTGGCCAACGGTGTTTTTCGTTTATTTTGCCGCATAATTAGTGCATTTGTGGTATGTGTTGTAATTGAAGTGCACAAGTCATTTATTAATTACTCACCACAGCCGCTAAAGTTCACCACCCCACACTGTTTTGAGAGCAGTGTTGTGTTATTCATCGAAAAAGCTTTTGACTAACCGTTAATCACTTTAAGCGGCCGAATGTGACCCATTTTGATTGTAAACATATTTACTTACATGTGGGTATCTAAAAGCCCGCAGTACACCTGTAATGTTAGATTTAGGCAATCATGTCAAACAATTTGATCAATTAATGCCATAGCTATCTTAACTATGTGTATGTGTGAAATATATATTTATTTCATTTGGGGAAATACCTGAAAAGATTGCACAATCGATTCCAAGAACGTGACACTGGTAATGCGTGATTCAACAGGCGATTCGCATTGAACAACACACTGAGATTAGCTTAGTTTAGTTTTAATTTCTGTTGAATTCTAGAAAATTTACCTTCAGACTTTAGTTTGGTATATTATGCAATATTATGCAATATCAATTAAAAGTCGTTAGCTTAAATATTAAAAAAAAAATAAAATTATACTGCAAAACGATAAAGTCACCCAATGTTGTTTACAGGTAGATTTCGACCTTGATATTCCTAAAAAAATTCGAAATATCATTTTAGAGCTAGAGTCACAAAATTTGGGATACTAAAATAATACTAATTAAGACCGAGAATTAACGCCCGCCTGCAGCGTTCTCATTTGTTTCAAGTTTCGGCTTGTCATTGTTTTCTGCTTTAAAACACTTAATATGGAATCTTGTAAATAAAAATTATGGTTTTTTTATATAAAGTTACTTTCAGCGTTAATCATCGTGTTTTGCTTTTATGTGTAGGCAGAACAAGTAGATAATGAACGCCCAACAAAACAATAAAGTCTTTTAAGACGGTAACAAGACCAACTATGTTTGAATATCTTAAAAATTGCAATCTTAGTCTTCCTTTTATTTCAGCTATATCATTTACAATTTGGCTTTTGACCAAGAGTTTTTTTTACCTTTTATGATTAATATAGAATTGATAAAAACATATATCGAAAAAAAAAACATTCATATTACATTTTTTCATAGTTTTTTCAATAGTTTTAAACTAATTATTACCCTTGGATGTTTGGAAAACTTTTTAATGTAATAAGAATATAAAAGCCAAAATAAAAATAAATTTCGGGTAGAAAACAGTTGGCCGGGAAAAGTCGGTTAAAATACTGTATTGCTGAGATTACGCTGTCTGCTTTTTGTATACAATAGTATAGCATAGTATACATATATATTTATATTATATTTGTAGTAATCAGTCGCTTGTCTGCCATTTTTTTGTTGTTTATAATTATTGAGTGTAATTGATTTCGAAATTTAAACTAAAAGGATCGCAGTTAAGCAAAAGTTACACATTTGGACTTTAATAATTACAAATGCAAGTTCTTTACTGTTTCGTCAATAGTTGCTGCAGGCGCCTTATCTTAAAACCACACACGCTCTCTCTATCGCTCTCTGTCTGTCTCTCGCCCGCTCTCACTCTCTCGCTGTCTCCTTCTCATTCATTGTGCAGCTGTCTAATTCTCTCCATCTCTCTCTCTCTCTTTAAATTCCAACAGAGCTCTCCGATCGTTACGCGACGAGCCGCTCAACAGGCCAAAATACAAACTCGCGCTATGGTCAAGTTGAAGACGGCACCCAATTCGGCGGGAGGGGGAGCGGGAGCAACAGCGAACGCTGCGTCGGGCCCGAACGGCAACAGCGTCGCCGGCAGCGGCACCAGCGGCGGCAACGGCAGCGGCGCCGGCAGTTGCGGCCTGCGCAAACCAAGTCCAGCGTTACAGGAGGCAAAACGTCGCGCGCGCAATATGCTAAAATCGCAAAACAATGGGCCGGGAGGCCAGCTAGAACCTGTAGTCGATATATTCCAGAACGTAAGTACATATAAACATATATGCATATAATCACCTGATTCTCTTCTTTTACACGATCTATTTTCTTTTACGGATTTTTATATTATATTAAGTATACGTAATATTAACAGAAAGTGACATTGAATACAATTTTTAAATATTTATATTGTTGTTTTTATCACAATTTATTATATTATATTAATATTCATTACGTAAAAAAATTCCAAAAATTCTCAGCTCTATCAAATGTTTGTTAATATTGTTTATTGTACTTTTAGGTTTTATTTTATGTCTAAAACGAATTTAATATTTAATATTTTAGAAACGTATCTATCTTAAAAATAAAATTTTTATTTTGATGTTGTATACTTATAACTATATATAAATATATAATTTAAATAGTAAATGCCTTTCGCTTTTTCAATCTCAGGCGGTCAACGCGAAAGGAATGCACCGAGGACCCACAGCCTTGATCTATGATGAATCGATGAGCGAGCATTGCTGCCTCTGGGATGAGACACATCAGGAGCGACCCGAACGCTTCACGCGCACCCTGGAACGGTGAGTGCCGCCCCAGCAACTCCCTATGTACCCGAATTGATCCATTATATAATTTTACTTGCCCCACTTACTAGCTGCCGTGAGCTGAAGCTGGTGGAGCGTTGCCTGCAGCTGAATTCACGACTGGCCACCAAGGCCGAGATCCTTAAGCTGCATTCGATGGAGCACTACGAGAGATTGGAGCAAACATCGGGCGTTCTGAATGAAGAGGCTATGGAGGAACTGAGCTCTCATTACGATGCCATCTACATACATCCGGTAAGAGGCCCTTAAAACTACTTTCTACCTTTCTGAAATTGGTTTATTTATAAGTAAACAATAACTGTAACTGTTATAACTGTACACATCTGTATATTTAATTGGAGATAAGCATTTCTATCGCTCGTGATTACCGGTTCTATCGGAGCAATCACAGCCAGCTCAAATGCAACTGTAATCTGAAAGCAACCAAGCGCGACGTTTGTCGGATTATAATGCAAAATATATATGGCACACAGATGCTGATAGTTGTATATATAGCACTATAAGCTGAAAGTACATAAGAACTCTGTGTGGTGTATCTAATCTCTTTAAATGGGCACAAAAACCAAGACTGATAAAGAGAGTGAGAGAAACCCATAGCATGCACATATCACATAACACAATAATTATTGACCCTACTTCATTACCTATATATAATATATGATTTACTGTAGATCACAGCTCAGCCCACAATATTAGATTCAAGCAGCTAAATTTTATAAATTTGTTTACTTTCAGACGGGGTTTTTCAAAAGTGTTCTTTATTTACTATTCAATTCTGGAAAACTGTGTTATATTTGCTGAAACACACTTTTTTCAGTGCTCATTTTATGCTTTATTCCAAAAATATCAAATCAATTTATTTTTCAAAAATGCATTGATTTTAAATGTAGAATTAATCCTAATGAAAAATCATGATCAGAATGCCATCAACCATGAAAATCGGTTCAGAAGTGACAATTTTATGGGTGTTTGAAATATGAGACCTATGGGTCC
>SCDY01000742.1:0-56653 GCA_004143825.1 Drosophila micromelanica | reverse complement strand
GTTCTTTAAATATGGGACCTATAAGGACCGAGAAGTTTATATGTCCAAAATTTTCTCCATTTTGACATGATTTTTGACGAAAAATTTGACGCCCTCAGAATCAGGTTAAAATTTGGTTTTTATACTATTTGTGGCCAGAAAAATCGATTAAAAATGCAAACTTGCAATTTTAAATTTTGAAAAAAAATTTTTTTTGAAAATGCATAAGGGGGGAGTACATGGTTTTTTCCAAAAATATCAAAAAATATCAAAAACAAATTTTTTTTTCGAAAATGCATAGATTTTAAATGTAAAATAGATAAAAATGAAAATTCAGGACCAAAATGCCATCAAGCATGAAAATCGGTTCAGTTTTGACAAATTTTTGGGTGTTCTTTAAATATGGGACCTATAAGGACCGAGAAGTTTATATGTCCAAAATTTTCTCCATTTTGACATGATTTTTGACGAAAAATTTGACACCCTCAGAATCAGGTTAAAAGTTGGTTTTTATACTATTTGTGGCCAGAAAATCGATTAAAAATGCAAACCCGCAATTTTAAATTTTGAAAAAAAATATTTTCGAAAATGCATAAGGGGGGAGTACATGATTTTTTCCAAAAATATCAAAAAATATCAAAAATAATTTTTTTTCGAAAATACATAGATTTTAAATGCATAATAGATTTAAATGAAAATTCAGGACCAAAATGCCATCAATCATGAAAATCGGTTCAGTTTTGACAAATTTTTGGGTTTTTCTTAAATATGGGACCTATGGGTCGGAGAAGTTTATATGTCCAAAATTTTCTCCATTTTGACATGATTTTTGAGGCAAAATTTGACCCCCTCAGAATCAGGTTAAGAAGTTTACATGTTCATAAGGGGGGAGTGAATGGTTTTTTCCAGACTTGTAAAAAAATGTTTTTCAAAAGTGCTCCGATTTTAAATGCCATTTAAGTCTCTATCTTCAATAGCGCCGAAAAAAGTTGCGTTCATCCGGACAGAACGACGAACTGTCAGCATAACGGACAGCATGAAGGAGTAGATGATGATATATGCCTTAACTTTAATTTGTAACGCAAAGTAAAAGTAATGAAATATTAATATTTATTCAGAAATAGATTTTTGTTTAATCCTTTTCAGGACTTTGTTTTTCCGTGTTTTGATTGCTATGAAACAACGTGCAAAAATTAATTCCCTCAGGATCTTAGAAACACGATGCCAACTGGCCGACATGGAATAGCATCTGATAAAGAGGATAATTTTAACAAGTTGAGATTGGGCTTATGTTTGTTTATACTCAATTTTTTGCTGTGAGATAAGGTAGCGAAGTAATTTAAACGCCCGCCCAAAACTGCAAGCTTATTTATATTTATTACTTTTTGATCTTCTAGCTGGCCAAGTTGGACTCTGCTTCGCTTTGTTTAAACCTGCCATAGACCCACACGTGGCTCACATAATAATATCGCGAATACCTAGGTATTCATCAAATTTGCGCTAAAGTTTACAAATATTAAACCGCTTATGTGACCGACACAGCTGCTGTCGTCGCATTTATTTCGACTCGGTAGAAACACCTACGACATAAATTACGCACACGTCATGTAAACCGTGTGAGAATAAACAATTTTACACCTTATGTGTGTTGCTGTTGTGCCTCTCGTTGTTGTCGCTTCTGGTGCTCTTGCTGTTATTGTTGTTGGGCTCCAACTTTTGACTTTTATGATGGCAAAGTCAAAGTGAAAAAGTGTAGCCCCATTCAAAGCGAACCCATTGGAACCTAGACCAAAAGTTAAATGAGTCGCAAAGAGTAAATTGAACGCAAGAAGTTGTTACAAAGTACGAAAAGTTCAATTAAATTTTTTTTAGGTAAATTGGGCAAATATGAGCAGGCAAAGAAGCTGTTTTTCGAGACTGTTTATTATATTATTTTACATGAAATTCATTGTACATTGCGGAAACCTCTTTTTCTAAAATATCCGCTGACAGTTGTTGAATAATTTCTTATATATTTTTTTTTGTATGCATTCCTTTCTTTTGTTCATAGATTTTTTCGAAATTCCAAATTTTATTTTGTTCAGGTGTAAATAAATATAATTAATAGCAGAAAAGCAATTACAGCAATAATAAAACAGTAAAAAACTGTAAAAATTTTTTTATAAATATTTCCCTCCCAATTCTACTACCTTTTTCGCATAGTATGACAAAGTTTTGATTTGCTCGTGAGCACAAAATGGAGGGAACAGAAACATAAAAAGCTCACAAAAGTAAATTGATGGTTTGACAGGTGTGAGTGTGTGTGTGTGTGTGATGGTGTACCTTGGTATTTAAAATAATAATCATAATTTGCTACACCTGTCATCAAGTTTTTATGCGTGTCGTTTACAACGGCAACGACAATGTTTTTGCATAATTCACATAAAAAGTAATTTGTAAAATTTTCAACAATAAAACATTTAGAATAAAAGGGGCAGCAAATGTCACCTCGTATGCCAATTCCACTCCCCCCGCCTTGGCTCAACACATTTTTCGCATTTAGTTTGCCATAAAAAGCGCATATTAAAAATAAAAACTAACGAGCCCAACCCACACCACAAAAACCCAATCCCGAAGAGAGTCCATGGTAACTCAGCAGGTGGCATATGTATTTGTAAATCACATAAAGTCTTTAGTTAAAAAAAAAGTTTTATATATACACATATCATTTAAGCATCTTGTTTAGGGACATAGATTTAATATTTTGTTTTATTGCTGTTTGTAAATCATAATTCTTATTCTCTGTAAACTTTTATTGCATATGGTATTTTTGTTGATGAGTCCAATTAATTTCAAAACTAATCCCCATTGTTCGTTAAAATATTAGTGCTACACTTAGCCATTAGCTTCCAAACTCTATTGAAATGAATAAATCATCTGAATGCATATAGATAATAAATGTCAAGTTTTTGCTTATTTGGTTTTAATTAAATTAACTTTATGCAACGGGAAAACTTTTTCCCTTTATTTTTTATTTATTTTCGCATTTATGTAATTGCAGTAATGAATACCTTTAAATGACAAAAAACAAATTTTTAATGATGACAACAACAGAAACATTGACAACAACAAAATGTTTGCAAAATAATTGCAACTTCATTTTAGATGCGACACACACACATTAAACTGGCTTAACATATTTCAAGTGTGTTTAATTTTAAATTAATTATGCCTGCAAGCGTCTATATGTATGTGTGCATGTGTGTGTGTGTGTGCGTGTGTGTTTATGAGAACCGCACACTTTTACGTCGACACATTTTTAATATGTAATGAAATTTGCGCATAAAACTTTCGCTTTACCCAAGTTTAACTTTGTCAAAAAAAAAAACTGCACCTAAAAATAAATTAACAAGGACTTAAGCAGTCGTATGTCTCCGACCAACAGATGCTCTGTACAGGAATCTGCTAGACAGATTTGAGTTTTCATTTGCACTTTTGTGAATTTAACAGTTCTAGGAACAACAACAGTAAAAGCGTTGCAGACGGGCGTTATAAAGTTTAGAAATTAAAAAGAATAATCTCGTTTTTGGCAGCTAATTATTTTCTTCCTAATTCGAATCGAACATCTACTAAATGTCTAAAACTAATCAAAACCTCTTAAGTATAATCAAAATAAAATCAAAACAATTGAGAAGGCTCGAGTCGAACCGACTAGGATATATCCTGATTCTAGATTGCGAGTCATAGTAACAAAACGAAAGGTTGAAATCGATTTTTATCGATAGTAATGAAAGTTGTTCTTCGTGTTAATTGAGAAACTAAAGTCAAAGTATTGAGGTCTCTAGCTTTTGTAGTTTTCAAGATTGCTACGTTTATACAGACAGACATACGGATGGACAGATAGGCAGTTTTAAAGCTCTGAGCAATATAAAGATAGACTGTCTGTTGCATATCGTTGCAAAAATTAATTATACTCCCTCTCAATTATTCTAAAAGGTTACTGGGTATAAAAAGAATGCTACAAAAAATGTGTTCGCCATCTCGTGCAACAGCAACTAAGCAGCAAAATAAGTGACCGGGGGGAAGTGGAACGGGTAAAGAGACAACAACAGAAACGACAAAAGCAGCACAGGCGAAACAACATCAAAATAGCCAGCGGGCATTTTTAGTGTTTTTATTTTTTATTTGCTGGCAATTTAATTGGAATAGTTTTGGCCAAATATCAACAAGCTGCAGGAGCAGCTCGAATGTGGCCAAAAGAGGGGACGGCGATTCTAGTAAATACATGCAAAAGCATATGCACGGCACGACTGCCGGACGGTGGCAAATGCTGAGGGTTGAGTTTGCGGAATGTTTTCAATTTCAAGCTGAACCGAGCTCAATAATAATTTCCATGCCCTCGGCAACCTTGAAATGGGGGAATAGCTTAAAAAGCATGCAAGTACCCCTTCCCCACCACCTTTCGCCTCAAAAGCGAATCGCGCAGAGCCCATGGTGTTTTATTGGGCACCTAAAACTTTATTTAATAACCGCTGCATGCTGAGAACAGACTGCGATGCGACCATAAAAAGCGGCCATTAAAATTGCTAAAGATAAAAAACAAAAAAATAAAATAAACGAAAGCATTTAAAACAAAATCATGCCTGAGCCCTTTGAAGGCGCTGTAGTGGGCGGGGTTTATGGTCAGATGGCCTTTATTCTAACGCTGGTCCATGGTTCACACTCGTTATCGACTATGATGTGCCAATGAAGACATCGTAAAGCAAAATATCAAAGCGAATGGCTTTGATTGTAGAGGATTACTTAATTTTTTTTACTGTTGTTTTTTTTATACAAGCTATAATCATGTTTTCATTAAAGTGGAAAGATTAAGCTTATTTTTCATTATTTCTTAACAAAAGTTTAGTTTTTCACAGTGCAATTTATAAATATGTTGAATCGATTAATTTAAATTGTTTTGTTTTGTCAATTTTTGACAATCGCAACTTGGGTAAGATGGGGCCCAAAATTGTCTGTTTTTATATTTATATATAATAATATATCTAGACTTAATCAGATAACATCTGAATCGAATGTGCGGCTATTGATGCTAATCAAGAACAATAATAAAATAATAAAATTACTTACGCGTTTGCTTTGTTTAAATTTCAAATACCCATGGAAAAAAATAAACAAAAAAAAAAAACAATAATATTTAATACTTTTGTTTATTTCGGGTGTATTTGTTTATTTTATTCACTTTGTTTTCCTTTTTTTTATATTATTAATATGGCTTAATTATATTATTTTTTTATTTGTAACTAGACGATTATAAATTGCAGTAAATACATTTTATAGATTTTCTTGTCCCCTAATGACCTTTGACCGTTATCAAAAAAGAAAATTTAATTAAATGAGAAAACACAAAAATTTATTTATTAATTTTAAATATAGTTAGACTAGAGTAGAATTAAGCTCGGCTCAATATATTTCTTTCCTGCACAATATAAATTATTATTTATTATTATTCTTTATTATTTTTTATTTACTTACAAAAATCCATTCAAAATTAATTATACAAACTATAATGTAATGTTTAAATGCATAAATTATTTGTTATCCTAGCATTTTGTTTCTTTTATTTTTTATTTCTGTGCCTTTGTTCTTTGCTTTTATAATTGTTTGAATTAATTATTTTTGAGTCACTTGCAGGTGATTGTTGAAATTTACAGCAGCACATACATAAATTAATGTAAGTAAATGCAACTAATTGAATTGTAATTGTAATAATAAAATATAAATTACAATACACTTTTCTATATTCGGTCGAATGGATTTTAATAAAAACCATTGTTTTGCGTTGAATTATTTTAATTGTCTTATTGTTAATGTTTAATGCAATTTTTGAGCCATTGTTTTTTACTTGAATTGTACGCATCTTGAATATTTATTTTTTTACTTGAAGTAAATAATACCACATTGTTTAAGTTTAAATTTTTTCTTTTGCATTTGTTTATTTAAATCGTTTTAACTTGATTTATTTACATTGCTGAGTGCCAATTTATTATACGTTAATTTATTGACACATATATTTAGAACGATAAAATATCATTCCGTTTTCTGTTTTTTTTTTTTATATATTAACTAATAACTCTTGCTAAATGGTAGAAAAAATGTGCTACACTTAACAATAAAATGATGTATATGTGTATTTTATGTAGCTTACATTATATAAATATATATATGCATATAGTTCACAACAGATCTAATTAGTAACTAAATACTGACATTGACTAAGACTTTGTTATATTTGACTATATGTATTTACAGCAGATTAAGATCTACAAATTTAAACTACACATTTTATTCTAATCCTTCGATTCGCTTGACATGGCTTTATATATTTTCAGATTTTTATACTTTCATAATATTTTCATAATTCTTATTTCTTAATTCTCAACCAGTTGCTTAACCTATGAAAATGTCGCTTAAAACTAAACAGAGATTAGGTGCAGTCTAGTAGTTTACGAGTACTTTCGGCTTAATCCGAGAAGTTCTTCTCGTCGGAGAAGCGCACGTGATGCTGCTGCTTTAGGCGGACGCCGGCACCGCTGGCGGCAGAGCTGCGCTGTTTCAATGCCGCCATTTTCACAATCCCGTTTCCGTTTCCGTTGACGCTGCCACTGCCGCCGCCGGCTTTGGCGTTGGCACATCCGGCCGTCAACGTAGGCGACGCTGTCGCTGATGCGGTCGTGGATGTGGGCGAGGACGAGTTGGTCCACTGTTCGTCGCAGGAACAGTAGCCACGCGCCACGTCGCCCCCCTCCAGCGCCAGTGCGTGCATTTCCCGCTTGAATTTGAGTTTCTTCAGTTGCAGCTTGTGTCCAATGGCATCCACTGCACCACCGACCCTCCCGGCTCCACCCCGAGTTGTAGTTGCTGTTGTTGATTCGTTTACTGCATTGAGCTGGTTGTCATCGGGGCCGTCTAGTTTTTGTGCCTCTTTGAGTGCGTAGAATTCCTCGGGCGTTTCGGCACGCAACGTCTCTATGGACCTGCAAATGGCAGAAACAAAAGAAATTAATTATGTTTGGTAAAAATATGTACAGGCCTTAGTCTAGTTCTTTACAACAAGTGGCAAAGGCAATCCCTTTAACAGCTCTCAAAAATTGTTTGCCCTCATCAAAAGTTTTTTGCGGTCTAATTAAATAAATGAAAAAAAAATTAATTTGGATTGCAGCGCGTGCAAAAGAATTTCGATGACCCTTCGCTTCTGCATTAAATTAATTTTTGCTAATTAATTTTATTTTTTGTGTAATAAAAACTACATAATTATAAAGATGTTGCATGCATCAATTAATACGTCTATAAATAAGAGCCTTTATTGTTTCGATTCATTAAACGCTTGTTGATTAAATTATTTTGATTTTATGGTGCTTCCACATTTTTTTTTTCACTTACTTATGCAAAAATATTTATGTATTTACATTGCTTTGCTCGGTAGTTGGGTTGTGTAAATAACCAGAAACTGATGCGAAATTTACATACATTTTTACTTACAAAACACTTTTACTATATTTTAACCATATTCATGGTATAAATTCAAAGTTGTAAATGAAAGTACAAGTTAAAGTCTTTCTGTGATTAAACATTTAAAATCAATTCACTCTATAATAGTTTGTTAGTTACGGTGTTAGATACCTTTTATACTTGAAATCTATTGAAATTTAGAACTGGTTAATCGATCAACCTAGAGGAGTCGATTTTATCAGTTATTAATTTGAGAATAAAGATAAAGCTAAGCAAAGATGTGCGATTTGTTAATGAGCGAAGAATTATTATGATGATAATGATCGCAAAGAGTATATTTTATGTATGTTAAGGAATATTTATCTTTGAGTTATAAAAAAGGATTTTTGAACTTTTCCTAATGAATATGCCGGTATAAATAAAGATAAATAAAGAAATTGAACAATTGAACAACATCGTATACCATAATAAACATGTTTTTGGAGAGTAATTGGGGTCAAGAACTGAAAGTGAATTCCATGCGCATAATAAACTTTTATTTCGAAATTAGAAATATGCAAGTTATGAAAAGCTTTAGCCATTATAGCTGAGCTTTGGGGTACTGCAAAGTAACTGAAAGATTAGCGCAATGCTTGCAGCGATAATTCTGATGACCTTTTGACTATTTTGAGCTGCAGACTCAACTGTGTGCATCGACATTAGCCTTGTTGTTGTTATTGTTGTTATTGTAGTTGCTGTTGCCTGCCCATCAAAGTTTACGATCCATGTTTATGAACAAGTTGCCTTGAGAGCTGCCACGTCCACGTCTATGTTCAGCCACAATCGCAGTCACAGTCACAGTCACTGGCCCACAACACTAACTTCATTTGTGCCTGGCACTGAAACTCCTTGTATTTGCTATTGTATCTGTGTGTGTGTGTGTGTAGTTGTATCTGTATCTACCTACTAGTCCATTTGGTGTTGCCATTGCTTTTGCCGTTTTGCATCGCATACTTCATTGCGCTCTGTTGGCGTTTTCCATTATGCTTTTGTGTTTGGTTTTTAAATTCAACGAGAAATCTTGTACAGCATTGCTTATATATCTAGTTTGCCCCCTTCCACTGCTCCACTGTTCGCCCCCACTTGCCATCATGCCATATTTTTTGTGCGTGCTCATTTTTGCACTACAGTAAACTTAGTTTGTGCCTGGTCGCGAGAATTTATGCAAAGAAAGCGCAAAAGTGCAAACTAAAGTGCAGCTGCAAAATGCGCGGCTGCCTTTTGTTTTGTCCGCCCGCTGCTGCTGCTGTCAGGACGGCATCTCCGGCTTGTACGGCTGCTGCTCGCATCGTTCGCTTCCTCAAGTTTTTTTTTTTTGGTTTGTTCCCCATACCCAAACCCATATCCTAGTTCTTTAGCTTTGGGGTGTGGCCTGCTAGCCGCGTGGCGTTCAGTTGAGCGCACAATTTGGCGCAGATTGCCAGCAGGGGAGCCAAAGCGCGGAAACCAGAGCGTGGGGTGAGGGGTGGTTTCGGGTTGGTTGCGTCGCGTAGAACTATGTGGGCGGCAGTCGGTGACTTGACTTCAGATAGTTGCAAAAACTAAAAGCTGCAAAACTGAGCAATGCCCGTAATGCAAATCGTAACTACAATGTGTGCATTGTTGGCGAAGGGTGTGTATGTGTTGTGTGTTTGTGTGTGTGTGTGTGTGTGTGTGTGTGTGTGTGTGTGTGTGTGTGTGTGTGTGTGTGTGTGTGTGTGTGTGTGTGTGTGTGTGTACGTGTGCAGGCCATCATTAACGTATTACACGCGTGTTTGTGCAGCCACTTTGCATATCCTGTTGAAAAGAAAAAGGCAACACAAATGCGCTCAGATTTAAGCTACTTTCAAAGAAATCATAAACATTGGCCAGAGCTATTGCGGACAGTGCCCGGACACACAGAAGAACTGAGTTAGAATGTACTCAAAATTACTTCGACTAAGCTTCATGTGCTTTGCATTAATTGCTCAAATCCGTGTGGGCCCAGTTTTCCTAAGAATATTAGTAGCATTTAACTAATACTTAAAATTGTGCGGAATTAAGGTAATCTACAGAGATTAGAACATTAGATAATAATCGCAACTTATACGATTTATAAAGTTACTTTATATGCATACTGATTAATTGCTGAATAAATAAATGTAGCTACTTTTAAGATCTTAAACTAAACAAATCAAATACTCATATTATGCATTTTTGTATTTTAACGCACAACAGGGAGATATTTTAAATTTTGCTCGGAAAATTTGAAATTAAATTCATATTCTATTCCTAACGTTAAAAAAGATAAAAGAATCTGGTTCCAAGTCAAAAAATTGTCATATTGAATTTTAATAGGCTTTTAAGATTTCTTAAATTAAATTTGAGTGATATTTAATCAACCAGACATATGTAGCTGCAAACAAAATTGACGAAGTAGACATTATGAACTAAATTCAAAATTAAATTTTAATAAAGACAATTTCATACATGTTATATTAAAGAAAATCAAATATGAAGATTATGAATCTATATATATATATATAATCTTAACGACCTTTATTTGAGATAAAATCTGTTTAAATAACTCAATACAAATTTAAAACATTTAATATTCTATTTAATTAATAAAGAGTAATTTCCATATTATGTGCTGTGCAAAGAATCAGCTTTGGATTATTACTTATTTGCTTTCCTATGCGCATACCAGCAAGTTCGTCGGGCAGGTCCTGGCATAATGTCCAAACAGTTTCGCTTATTCCTTTAATACCTTGCGTGTTGGCTAATGGTTTATAAACTTTTGCACTAATTACACAACACGTTTATAGCACAAGAGTGTGAGTGTATCGCAGTTTACCCATTTAAATATGTGTATGGGAATATAATGTCAGCTAAATTACATGAAAGTTTTCACCACATTTCCACACGAAACGTAGCAACTTTTGCATTTAGCTCGCATTCAAGTCAAATCCAGCAGGAAATGTGGTTGTGCGAAGCTGATTAGAGAATCTATACAAAAGTTGTTTAAATTCTCCCAATTCACAATAAACATTGACATTGATATTTACAGGAATGCAATCAAGCAACTTAAGCGTTCACAATCCTAACATTCATCGAATTAATTTGATTCGAAGCAGAAACGAAACCAATTAGAAATTGAAAAGACATGTATGTGTGAATATTATAAAATAGCTTTAAATAGAGTGATGGGATGTATTAATTAATCCATATACATGTAACCTTGTTTAACTTCTAAGTTCTAACATGAATTTGTCAAAGCTTTTCATTATGTTAATTGAATATTTTATATAAATAAGAAAAGGCGAGTCAAAGCAGCACTTATTAAATGCGTACATGAAAGAAATATTTTGATTTTATTAAATTATTGAGAGTCTTTATTCATAAATGTTAAATATTATTTCTTTTTCTTAACGCAACAATTTCAAGCAAAAGTTAATTTACTGTAGGAGATTTGAATAAATTTGGTCTGCAGTACGTTTGTTATTCGAGTGCATTTGAATGAATAACAAACATTTTAACTTGATTTCATTTTCTCATTTTAAAGCTTCTCCAGTTTAAAGCTTCTACACAAGCTAACAATAAAATAGTAACTAGTTTCCTTTTGTTTTCATTTCTGTTAATTTTATTTTTCTTTTTTTTTTTGTTTTATTATCTGGGGTTTACCAAGGCTTGGATCATAATTTAAACAAGTGCCAAAATATGCACAGCTGGCAACAGAAAAAGTAGAAACAAAATATAAGAAGTAGGGAAAATTAATGTTTATTGTGCTTTTAGCACATATACACTTCGGCAGAGCAGCTCCAACCTAGCTCCTATACAAGCCTGCACAATGGTATATGTATTTTTATATCAGCCATATATGGTGGGTGTAAATTTACATAAAGGTTGCCACTTGCTGCTGTTACTTTTTACATTGGTTGGAAAATTGCATTTCCCCCAGCACAAGAGCAAAAGAGAAGAGCGCAAATGTTAATCAGCTAAAAGTCATGAAGGTGATGCTGCGCTAACCAGCTCGGGTCTGCGACGGCACGTTGGCTACTCTAGCGGTACTTTGTCAGGTGTAAGCGCAAAAAAAACGAAAAAATTAAGAAAATGCAAATTTAATTGTATGCCAGCTGAATTAATGGCCTGCTCTTACACTTGCTCATTTGCGGACCCAACAACACACAGTAAAATTAAAGTGGCTACAAGTGGGCAGCCCGCCATGCAGTTCTTGTGGGGATAGGGTATCATAGTTGCCATATGCTTAAGATAACGGAATATCTGCTAACTTTATAATTCCTTTGCCTTTGTTCGGCTTAATTTATTTCTAAGAATAGTATTTTGAAAGTTATTTAGACTTCAATAAAATCTGTTTAATAGGTTACAAGATATTTTTAGCCCTTGGACAAACGAATTAAAATTGATAAGATGCGTTAATAATTATAAATGTAAAACATCAAACAAAATTTTAATATTATAAGAAAAATACACAAATGTATGGGAGTAAAAATGCTTTATTGAAAAAAAAGAAAAAATAAACAATTATAAGAAAGTATGATAAATAACTTCAAAAAATATTTTGTCGGGCATGGTAAGGGTACATTGACCAAGGAATATACAGCTAGGCTACATTTGTGAAAACCTAAGTATATAGCTGCCAACTTGTCTGGATTCTGTTTGCATGGCTTAAGTATTTGCCGTTGTTGCTGTCCTGTGTGGCATTTTTTCATGAGGAAAGGAACTGTGAGGCAATTTCTCTCCAGTTTTCATTTTACTCACGAAGTGAAAAGAGTGTATTGGCTTTTTGTAATGTTAATTTTGCCGCATTTTTTTCGTCGCTATTGAAATTAGAGACTTGAAGCTTGGAATATATATTAGTCTATGCGTTCGTCATATAAAGTGCTAAATATATTATATATATATATCTCAATGTGTATCCACGGAACAAATTAATAATTTTTTCGAACTCTTGCCGCGTGTCATTAATATCGATAAAAATCGATTTCAAAACATGGTTTTCTTACCATATCTCGGAAACTATAGGAGATCAGGCAAAATTTGGTGCGTATTATTTTGTGTAATAAATCCTTATTTTCTTTTAGTCTCTAAAGTGGGTGCACGCTAGAAGGTTGGAATGTTTATATAGACAGATAACAGGGTTCAGGGTATCATCTAGTTGGACGGTCCTGAAAATAGTCTTCTCCCTTGTTTTGTTTTATTTTTATCAAATAAGTAGCAAATATTTTTGCAGCCACATGTATGGCATGCCGTCTGTTATTTTTGTTCAGCACGTTGCTCATATTTTATTTTACCTCTACGTCGACCTTGCCTTTTTCCTTCTATTAAGGGTTAAAATTGTTATCATATTTGCAGGCGTACGTTGGCATGTTCAAGATATGGCTGTCAACGTATAACACATACATATACGCACGCAGAAATGAGGCTTTAAATACATTTAAATTACCCTCTAGAGGAATTTAATGCAAAATAAATTATGTAGCACTTTTTTTTAAACTGTTATCGTTTAAAGTATTTGTATATTACATATTGGAAGCGGTCTGTATAAATATATAAAAATTATGAAAATTCTATGATTACACTTATCGCGGATTATACAAATACAAATATATATTAAACACGAAATTGCTTTTATTTCAGACTAGCTGGTTCAAGATGCCTTTTATAATGCTGAGTGTAATTTTGTTATGAAATATGTATTGCATAGATGAAGGCACCGGAGACTCTATATATATATGTGTATATATTCGTGATCAATATAAACAGCCTGTTATATGTATATATGATAATATATGAGAATTGTGTCTTTACATAAAGTATATATATACAATTTTTTAAATTTTTATAATACGAATTCTAAAAATGCCTTTTTATACACTCATCGGGTAAAATTATATAAAAATTAAAAAAAAAATATCTTGGATTCCCATGATTCAGACCCAGAATATACCGGAAATAAAATTCATGCAGATAAAGAGAGGAAAGCTAATGATATCAACAAAAATATAATATGATCGCAAAAACACTTCAATTCATAGATAATGTGGACATAAATACATTTGACTTCAAAAATATAAAGAGGAATACAAATATAGACCATATTTTCAACAGAGATGCATTAGTGAACCAATATCAAAATTAAACTCGAAAATTAATATTTCCCATGAAAAGAATGCTAGATAAAGACGAATGTTAAATTCACAAAAAAACGAGGAGAACCAAATGGTTAAAAAATGCAAAATTAATTACAAATAAATTCGCTAAAATTTCAAATCCTATGTAATCAAATGAGTATTTTAAATCTTTTAATAAAACTTCTTATGATTATTTTATATTTAATTTATGAACTGTGCATTTATCAATGCAACACTAACAAGAAAAAGTTATACTTTATTTAGAATGTCCAAACACGAAATGTTTCAAAAATATTAAAATCAAATTATATTAATTTTATACCGCTCGTACTTAAACTTTGTCTAGCATTTTCTTGAGAGATCAAATTAGAAAAGTGACAAGATCATGCCAGGAGGTCAACTTACCCCGTTAATGACTATAAGTCCAACTCAAAGACCGACACCTATCAGACGCGCATCTCGTCAATCGCTGCCTGAGGCACTTGCTGCTGTTGCTGCTGCTGCAGCTGCTGCGACGCACCCGTTGTGGAGCTCATGCCCAGACTCTCGCCGTGGGCGTGTGTCATGTGGCCGTGGGAGTGGGCGTGTATGTGACCCTTGGAGGAGCTGGGTGCGCTGCTGATGCCGCTGCTGCTGCTGCCGCCCGATGGCGTCTGATCGAGCAGCATATTGCCAGCGGGCCCGTTAGCACCCATGCCAGAGTTGATGCTGCTGCTGGTGGTGGTCGTTGTCGACGAGGAGGCGGTGCGCAGCGGTGGGCGTGGGCCGCGTATATGTTGCGACTGCATGCCCGTTATCAGAGCCCCATTTGCCTGGTGTTTGCTAACCTGCTGCTGATGCTGCTGCTGCTGCTGTTGCTGTTGATATTGTTGTAGTTCTGGAAAAAGGGAGATAGAGTGGGGAGTATGTAAGCTACTTATATGGTTGTGCATATGTCGGCATATTACCAAGCAAATGTTTATGAACGAGCGACAGAGGCAGCAGCAACAACAGCCCAACAACAAAAGTCGATTTGTCAACAACAACGTTAAACATTAAACACACATCGTCATTGTTATCGTCATCATCATCATCATCATCATTTTCATCATCGCTGTCAGCGTCATTGTTATCGAGAATATCATTGAGTCTGCTGCGCTTTTGTGCTATTCAATTGCCAACCAGTTACCATGTCCTCAGCATACCCCAGCCCCCTATCCACGTTGTTCAACCCATCGTTCATCGCTCTAAAGTGGCAATGTGTGCAGTTATTGACGTTGCTAATATTTTGATGTTTTCTCTTGCACTGCGACCACATGTCAAATAATGTCACACTAACCTCACTCCCCCCCATATTGTACTCATAAATAAAAGCTCGCTTTGTGTGTGTGTGTGTGGAGTGTGTGTTGGTGTGTGTGTTCGTTAATTTGTTTGCGTGCAGTGCAAATACAATGCAGTTTTATTGGTGAGCTTGCGAAAATGTCAAGCAATATGACACTTCCTGTCGGATAATAACCGTAAGCGAAAGACACTCTGCAGCTTCATTAAACTGCGGATGTTTAAGTGAACTGCAAAAATTGGTTGCTGGGAAACTGATGGTGAACTACAAGTAAAGATATTATATACGAGTTTAAATAGTCTTATTTTCAAAGCCTATTATATGCTAAGCGCTTATTATTCATATTCGATATAGAAGGCAACTTATAATAATCAGACTTTCCTAATTTAATCTGCATCTTTCATAGCACAACAAAACTTAATATAACTGAATATTGTCAGGTGATCCAATTTTGTTATGTTAACTCAAAATCGCCGCCATCAATTCTATTTTTTACTTTCGCACAAATATTAATCGCTTTGTTTGCATATTTCGCATAAAACCGCACTTGTTCAACTACTACAACTATTATAAATAAACAAACTAAATTAATTAATTTAATTTTAATTAAATTTTGATATTCGTCACAAAAGCATTTCTCACCGCTAATAAAAAAGGTTGTTAGTCTAACAATTAAAATAACAATATTATGAATAGTTTAAGCATAAAATATAAAATCATCTATTAAATTTTATTACATTTTGAATTAAAAAAAATATATATATGTAAAATTAACAAATAATATACAAATAACATAAATCTAATAAAAATGCTAATGACTGATACTAAATGTTGTCCATAATGACATCATTTAACGATTGAATATATAGAGTCGATAGCAATGATTTCTTAAGCATGAGCTGAACTAAGTTGAAATTTAGGCAACTTCTAGATTGAACGGTTATGATGCATATATGATTACATAAGGCAGATAATTAAGAGCGGCTGCTTTAAGAATTAACCGTTAGTAGGCACAAGTATGCCAAAATCCACTTGGCATTTACTTTGTTGACATCCAAGAGAGCTGTTTACCTTCATAATTTCATTGCTCGTCAAGCCACTCAATGGGGGAAAAAGCCTCAATAGACGCACCTCAGAGAGCAGTCAATGTAAAAGTCAATGAATGCTGAATGCTTATGACTAGGCTAGAAAAAATACCCTAGCTGACTACCAGACAGATCAAAGCAGGCTGGGACTTACATTAAGTAGCATCCATTTGCAAAATATATAAACACCCACCCACCCACACGCACACACACAATCATACTAAAGCAAATACACGTGCTGCCCAAAATGCATAATAAAGTAGATGGTCAAAGGAAGTACTAGCCAGAGTACGAGTTCATGTGCAATTACACTTTGGGGCCCGGCGAGAGTTGCCCTCAGTTCTGAATATGAAATTAACAACGGTGCGTGTACGTAATGCGCAATGAAAGCGAGCGGTTTAACACGTGTGTGTGTTGTGGGTGTGTGTGTGTGTGCGTGTATGAGTGTGTGTGTGTGCATGTTTGTTTGTCTGCGTGTAGTATGCAATAAATTTTCAATTTCCATGCATTTTGTTATTTTTTGCTGCCCAAAATACGATCTACAGTGAAACAAATCTAATTTATATGCACGTCACTTATACGCAGTGTTGTACAAATGCACAAATACGACCCGCATGCAATTACAATGCAAATGCTGTAACAAATGCCCATTATTATTTTTGGTGGCCTCCGCAAATCTGAATCTAAGAGTTAAATTATGTACTCAAATTTTTGCAATAAAAACGTTTAACGGATGTTGATTAGTATGAAATGACAAGGCCGGAAATTCCGAATACATGGCTCGACAAAAAATTGGGCAGGCATCCTCCCAGCGTGGCACAGCTTCACCATGGGACCCAGAGCTCACTTGACCACAGCCGAGGGACGTGGTGCCGAGACCAGTGGATGCGGCATTGCGGCATTCCACTGCTGTGCACAACTAAGTGGCCCGCCACAAGTGCAGCCAATTGTGCATTGTTGGTCCTTATAGGGACATGTGTGCGTGTGTGTGTGTGTTGGGCATTAATGAGCTATCCCTAGTTGAATGCGAATTTATTGCTCAAATTTGCTGCTCTTTTTTGTGTATTTCGCTATTTTGGCTCGCAGTTGACAGTTGTTGGACTTATCAAAAATAACAAGCGTTGCTTAGCGATGCGCTCTGATTGGACTATATCAAGGGGGTGGTGGCGCCAGCGGATTCAATGTTTTCGCCCCATTGGATCAAGGCGTGCAATTTATGGTTGAGCGATAGTAAAATGGATGCCGGAACAGCTGCGCTTAATGAGCGTCAAAATTGTAGGCGTTCTAGTTCGATGTGGATTTAGTACGTACGGACATACTGAGCGAAAAGAGCATAGCATAGCACAAATTACTTCTGGGTTTTAAAATTTTTAGATATACTCGATGATATGAAATCCAGCTGAAATCCAAGAAAAACTGTAGTAGATAGCCATTTACAACAGTATATAAACAAATTCAAGTCAAATTTACAGATTCTTTAAATAATATAACTTTCTAATTAGCTTTATGATTTATAAATATTTCTTCTAAATGAAATAGTACTGTTTAACTCCATAAACTATCAAATGACAGACTAATCTATAAGCTATAACGGTATTTCCTCTTACAAATAAATATCTTAAACATAAATAAAAGAATAAAAATCGAAATAAATAGCAAATGTGTTTTATATTGCCTACTACCATTGTGAATTATTTCTCTGATTGACTTGGCACCGTTATCTCTACCGCAGGCTCAGTATTACCCATAACCGGCTAATAGCATTCAAATTATCAATCGTTCAGTCAAAGTGCCAAGTGAGCGGACCATTTAAATTCAATTGGAGCGGCAGCTGTACAAATGACTCTGTGCCAAGCCAGATTAGCATACAATTTAAAGCTTTTCAATCAAACATAAATCACAACAAGTGACTGACCTGGCCGAATGGGTATAACACAACACAGCAGAACAAACGCTCGAAAGAAGTTTGTGCAAGTTGGCAGAAAATTGTGCGTAGTAAATCAGTCAGATAAGGTATGGCGAAGGGGCAAGGAGAAGGGCTGGAGGAGGGTGCAGGGTGTATTGGTGTAACGACTGAAGCAACAGTATAAAAAGACTATTTTTCAAAATGCAATGCGAAGAAATCAAACGGAAATCGAGGGAAATTTATGTGCGTCTATTTAGCTCTGAGCCGGGTATTGAGCGCACGAGCGAACAAATATTAAGTATACGCATTGAGAACTGTGCCAAAGAAAGCTGTTTGTGTATGTATGTGTGAATATGTGAGTGTGTGCTTGTGTATGGGTAAGCAGCACAATTAAATTGGATTTATGGTGCGCGTGATTGCAAAATGAAGTTAGTGTGCATACAAAAACAATAGCCAAAGAGCGAACATTGAAGCGACCAAAAAGAACTTGTAACGAACTCTGTGAACTGGGCCCAAACATAAGAAAAATGGTTGTCGAACTTTTTGAGTGCACGGAAATCGTACCTTGTTTGTCATGTCATCAATAAGCATCAAGACAAGAGCAGCAGCAGCAGCAGCAGCAACAGCAGCGGCAGATACAGAGCAAATTGAATGAGCATATTAAATATAAAAGGAAAAGTAATATTCGAGAGCATTTCTGTAAGGAAGTGCCAAGGAAATGGAAGTCTGCACGCCCAACTGGACATATTTCACTTATAACCAGCAGCGGCAGCGACAGCAACAGCAACAACAAAAACAACGAACTGAGCAGCGAAGCGCATCAATGAAATATTTATGAGTACCACCATGTAGATTTATGTATGTTGCCCAAGTGTCCGAACTGAGAGCGAGTTGAAAAATGTATAAGCTGGATTAGCCAGCTGTGTTGAAGTTCTTAAAGTTGTGTGGCAGTTTGTGTATTGTGGCATGCGATGAAGGCAGGAAAAGTTTTAAATTAACTATTGATCAATCAATTATAATTGACATAAAAATAATTTGTCAGCAAATCACCTTCATAACCATGGAATGGTTAGAAATAAAACATATTTTGATAAATTATTTAAATGGGTCTCACAAATATCAAACGTTTTTTTTTCTTTTATATATAAATTTTTAAAATTTGCATATACCTCAATTATTTGCGGAAAAAATAACGTAAAACAGCGAAATTATTTTTTCATATTTTTATGGCAATTCCACAATTTTATTTCAGAATTTAAGCTGTAAAATATTTTGTGACTGTTTTCCTAGTAAATAGGAGCAGTAAACTTGTGAATGAAACTTAAATCTAAACATTCGGAGCGCACAAGTTGTCTGACCAACTAGGCTCATCCTTGAAGCCGACCCTTTATTACGCCAAATTGTCTGGCTTACTGGGCCACAATGTACCAACCTCCAGCACCACAACTGACCATCAGACAAGCCGCACCGCACTGTGAACAGTTCTCGTTCCGAGGCAATAAAATAATATTGTTTTATCTAACTAGCTGCGCAATGCACACCAACAAAGCGGCAAATGGACAAAGGGACTAATGAAGAATTGGGCAAGGGGGAGAGGGAGGGAATGGGTGGATAGTGAGGAAAGGAACTATCATCCCTCAGACAAGTAAGAACCACAACTACATATAGCCTATATATAAAGTGACATTTGTATGCCCGCAGTTCCGTCTGTCGTTTTGGCAAAATCATCAAAGCGCAGACCAAATAATAAAACTAAGAAAAGCAAAGCAAAAACGCAAAACTGGGGAATCAGAAGCCACATTGCGGCGTAGAGATCGAATAATGCGTAGGGTCTGTTTGAGGTATGGGTCGACTGGGTGGGCCTACTTTTTTTCTTGCCAGTCTGGGACAGAAGGCAAACATATGTTGATGGCGTTGGCATAAATGTGGCCCGGTGTGGGCTACGGCTTTGTGAGACGGGAGCAGTCTGTGGGCTGGCTTGCAAATAGAATTTTCATCATTTTTTTGTCTTTGCTGCATCGCACACACGGCGTATGTGTGATAAATGCTTTCCGTGCGTGTGTGTCTAAATGTGTGTGTGCGTCACTGTTGAAATTTCAATAATAACATTTGTATGAAACTGTTTATGTTCTCGTGCTAGTGTCCTGATGGTGTTGGCGAGGATGCTGTTATGGCTGCCTGACGTTGACAATGTGGATGACAATCACGTCACATCGGATTCCTCTTCTCCCTCTCTCTGCTGGTGTACTTGCTTGTACTTTCTTATGCTGGGCTTGGCAGGCAAGTCGCGTTTGCCTTTTGTTTGCTGTTTTATTTTTATTATATTCATTCACCCCTCTCCACACTTTCCAACCCCCATCACATATACACACACATACCCGCATATGTCAGCAAAAATCGTTTACGCTTCATTGTTTTACTCAATTTGGTTGATTTTTGCTGGCGGCTTTTTTTGCGGGCTCTCGTTTGACGGCTGCTTTTGAATTTACTGCGAAATTTCTGCGAATTGTATACAAAGTTTGCCTTTTGCTTGCCCCGCTTTCCACAAATAAATTGAAAATAGGCGAAGAAAAGAACAAAAAACCTCGCTTTATATGCTTAACTTGGTCGAAATGATGATGGCCCAAAAGGCCGCATCTGACATTTCATCGATTTACACTACACTTTGTGTACTGCAGTCAACTTTGTGGCTTAGTTGTAAGTCTCTAATCAAATTTTTGCCTAAATACCAATTGGCCCTAAACAAAGTTGCCAGTCTTCATTTTAATAAATTGAACATTTTCTGAGTTAGGCGTATCAAAAAATATTCTATTTAAGCCCTGTACTCAAAAAATTAAGCAAGAGTAAACAGAAAGATGAAGTTAAATGACGCCAAAAAGTATACCATTTTTGACTAGTGAAAAAAGGAAAGAGTGTATTTTTATCTCTCCGATTACAAATTATTATTCTGTTAAATTCATTTTGAAGATAATATAAAAATTATATTTTTAATACAAATATACAACAGCTCTCAATAATGAAGCCATAAATACACAGTACGCATTTATTTTTATTTTTCAGTAAGCCATCTGTTACAAATGTGTGCAGAATAAAATGTAAAAATATATAAAAGTTTAAAATCAACAGCCTAGTTATCCCTAAAGATTTTTTGTAATTTCTAATGAAATCCCTTTTATGTATATATAGGTACTGTAGCATACAAAAATGAAGAATATTTAATTTTTTGTATAATTTTTCTCATGAAAGGTTTGCATTTTTAACACTACAGACCTTAAAATTCCCAAATGCTGGCATCTGAATTAAATTGCATAAAAATTGAATAATGAAAATTGAATTTTTTTAAACCAAAGACAGTATATTTATTTTGTCTTTGATTAAACTGGTTAGAGTATATTTTTTTTTGCTTTAAAGCAAACATTTTACAAATATAATTTTTAACCATTGAAATCGCTTGCTAAAAGAAACAAACAGTTGTTTTACTTCATCCAAATCATGATACAAAATACTTTATGGAATCTATTCATTTACAAATTGCGTAGCAAATGACATACGCTAACATATATAAATATATTCATTACATATGAAGAACATCAATCGATAGCCGTAATTTTAATAACAAATGAGTGAACAATTGGTGATATGGCAAATGTGTATCTATATATGTCAGCATTAATGAATCAATGAATGAATTTTAAAATAATATTTCAACGAAAGGCATATTAAATTCGTAGCACAATAAATACAAATTCTTACTCGACAAAAATTATAAAATCACATTGAGGGCATAACACTTAAAGGACCTTTTGACGCGAATCTTGCTAGTTCAAGTCGGCTCACTAAGCCTAATGAGGCATTAAACTGCCGTTAAACAACGTAAGCGTTTTATATAATCCAAGGACTTTAGGGAGCAACAGCGACAACAAATATTAATGTGGCATTAAACAAAAAAAATTAAAAGAAGAAAAATAAAACGAAAGCCCAAAAATCTCAGGACAAGCATTAATTACGTAAGGATTTTCGCACAGACAGAAGCACTAGTTGACTTTAATATTTATGGTCTGCGCGAGGAAGAAAAATGTGCTGCTTAAATAAGTAACTGAATGGAATACCAAATGGCGTCGCTGGCAACCAGCTGGCGGGCACTTCGAGGTATGCGTCCACGCATAATTATATGAAAATTCGCAATAATTATAAATAATGCAGAGAGCGCTGAAAATGCAAAGGCGGAAAGCAGCACTCGCCACTTCCGACACGGCCAGCACCTGATGCTGAAGACGGTGACGACAGTGGAGTGGAGAGAGCTGTATCCCACTCGTAGCACCACCCACAAAACAGTGCCACCCACTTAGGCACTAAAAAGTTTCCGGTTCCGTTAAGGCAGGCGCCACGAACATGGCCAGAGATGCGTAAAATGAAATCAGCTATGACAGCGGCAACAACAACTGAGCACAAGTTGAAAACATGCTGATTGTATTTTACAGGAAAATGTTGTTTTGGCTTTTGACAAATTTCCTTTTGCAGCCGTTATCGAACAGCAATTACAGCTGACGAACGAAGTGCATAAACCTGCTCAATTAGCTAAAATGCGACAAATTCTCAGGCTTTCTATTTGGCAGCAACAGAGAATTTTCTGCAATTATCACTCGATTGGACAAGGCATTTAGCTAAGGGCACTCGAATGCTTCAGCAGGTGAGGGAATCGGAACATCAAAAAAATCAAGAATTAGGTGAGGCAAAAATTTAAAATGGAAAAAATTGAATTTTACAAAGCTTATCGTAACAGCCTTATGTTGAGTATTATTATCTTTCTTATGAAATGGACTTTCCTTCGAGACAAGGCTTAAGTTTTGTACAGTTAAATTTTTCTTTTTGAAATTTAAAATATTGCGAATGTATTTCTAAATATACACTTAATAAACACTTGAGATATTTTTCCATTCATAACAAGTAATTTAATTGCATAGCATATTTAATAATAATAAATATGGACAGACCTGCAAGTAGGAACTTTGCTGTTGGTTGTAATCAACTGAGTGTTAAAAAGTTTATATCCGAAGTTTAAGGTCTTACGGGTAGGCAGGCAAACAGACGCAATGTACCAATTTATCAATAAGTCAATGAGGATAAAAATACAATTTAAATTGTAAAAAAATTTCTGGTGTTATTTTTATTTTTTTTTTATGTATTTTATCATGTTAATTTGACGTCTGATCTATATAGCATTTTTTTTATTTTAATGACAAATATAAAAAAAAGTTTGACTTTGTTAGGATATAAGCTCAAAATAGTTAATGTTAGAAAATATTGTTTGTATTAGTTTATTTAGGCTAAGGATAAAGCATTTCAAAAGTTTCAATATTATTGACGTACTGCACACAAGTAAGCATAAATGTTCTAAACGTTTGTCAAAAACAGAATTTAAGCTACAATTTTGTTTTTTTACACAAATTGAGCCCGCAATTTCAGTTTCACGATTTTTTTTTGTTCGGTCTGTTTGTTCTTTTTAATTTTCAACAACGTTTCAATCTCTATATAGATTTAATAACATTTTCTGGAACAGTGCATAGAAACCCGACCCTGTTAGCAGTAATTTTATTATAGAGGAACACACATTCACAACTTACATACATAAATGTGCATTTGTGAGAGCTGAAAACTCAACCGCTGTAAAAAATATTTGTTTTTTTTTTGTTTATCGCACCGCAATTTCATAAACAGCTAATAAAAAAAATTTCAAATTGCCAGCTCGACACTCACCTGTGCTGCGTATGTATTTGTTGTTTGTTGCTATCGATGGCTGCCTTTTTATTTATGATAAAAATGTCAACGGCAGATACCCGACCCTTGACGCGACTCGGTCGTGAGCGGATGTCATAATAAAAATAACATAATTCGCTGCACAGTTGACCCCGTTGCTGCCTCGGGGCCGAGGCTTTAGTTCATGTTTTTATTTTATTATGCAATGCCCAACAATCTTATGGAGTTTTTCTTTGTTTTTATGTGGCAGGGTAATAACTTGAACTGTAAACGTTTTACGAGCACCGCAAGACTAAGTATCTAGGCTGGAAACTATATGGTGTATAGCATACATAAGTATATAGCTGATGGCAAAGGACGTCTTATCAATAAATTGGCTCTCGATTGAAATTGAAAATCTTAACAGTAAATCATGTCGTGACTTGGTATTGCAATTCCGCCTGACGTATTTATCGGTACAATGATATTTATCAGATGGCACGATAGCCCAACTGAAAATTTATTGTTGCAGGCATATTTGTTGAAGTGCCATTGCGACCACATAGCGTGCTGCCTGAGAAAAACCGTCAATAAGTTGCCACAACTGCAACTTACATTCTCCATTTAACTGCTCATCAAACACAAGCAAATCGTAAACGAGTCTATAAAATAACGTCGGTTGGCTTTAACATTTTCCACATTGAAATAAAAACAAACACCGATACTCTATAAAATACATGTTTATATAGTTTGAAGTACCTTTTTTTAATGGGAAATCCGGAAAGTTAAAACTAAATCATTTAATTTAAAAATTCTGATTAATAAACTGTTTCCTACATGAATTAAATGATGAATGACAGTAGTTAAATTTTACTCAACATAGATTTTAAATAAATAAAAAAGTAATATACAAAAAGAAAAAAATACGTTTGGTTACATTAAAAAAAATTGTTCACAATGGTATACCCGTTTATCTTTTTTGTAGCGCTACAGAGTATAAATTCTGTTAAAGCCATGGCAATCAGTGGAGCATAATTTGTACAACAATTTCCGTCGTGTCCATCAGCTAAGCAGGCGCAACCAGCGAGGATTTCGAATTGAACTTTAGCAACGGATGCGGAGCTAAAATCTTGCTGGAACAAGGACTTGGGGACGGGGATGTGCTCGGTCGGGGTGGTTCGTTTGCTGTCAGACGGCAAAACTGTGGTCAAAAGTCAAAAAGTGTGTTGAACTTCAGCGAAGCGTAAATGTGTTCACGGCCTTGTTGTTTTTGTTTTTTTTGCTTTATTTTGTTTCGCCTGTAGTTTTGGTTTTTGGTTCTCCGGATATTTTAGCTTCCCATGGACAACGCAAACGCAAGGATTCATTCTCGGACCATTGCGTTTGCTCGAACAGGGTCTGTGGCTGATTAGTACAATTTCAATTTTCACGCGGACATATTTGAGCATAGTCGGGGCCACAGTTTTCGGTCTTGTCAGACGCAGCACTAAGGTCACTCGGTTTGATTGAGCAATATTTTTGTTTGCTTGGGGTGATTTTGCAGGAAATTTATGTGTAGCTGGCGCTCCTTTACAATGTTGCCCCGTCATTCATTTTTTCAAATATTTCTTTTTGTTTTTTTTTTATTTTATTTTTTTTTTTGCAACCTAACAAGCAGCCAGACTACCAGCTGTGCTTTCAATCGCATATTTATATGGTCGAGTTTAATACATACGTATTATGTACATATATTTTCATACTTATTATGCGAGTCATTTCTTAGTGCCTTAGATTGAATGCTGAGCCTGCATTTTCCAGGAGATCGAACAGAGCTTGTCGATACAGATTTAAGTGTGCTCTTAAATTTTTTTTTACCATCTGCATTCTGTGAAAGTAATGAAATGCGCATCCATCAAACCATTCAAAATTAATTATTAAACCTAAAAAGTAACGTCAAACCTAAGGGCTGGGCATAATCGTTTTAACATCCTCATAACGCTTTCCAGACTGGATTGCAGAAAAATGGCAGGCAATCTATACAAGCTGCTCCCTAATTTTAGAATAAATCTTAAAAACTTAAAAAATGACTCACTTTTTTTGACACGAGTCAAAAAAAGTTATTAAATTAAATATTTAAAATGTTAATTGATCTAATTTTAGAAATCTTAAATTGAATAAAAAAGTTTTCTAATTTTTTACAACGATTATAAGTAAAAGTTGCA
Organism: Drosophila micromelanica; assembly: GCA_004143825.1. Lineage (NCBI taxonomy): Eukaryota > Metazoa > Arthropoda > Insecta > Diptera > Drosophilidae > Drosophila > Drosophila micromelanica. The sequence continues at coordinate 30,788 of SCDY01000742.1, read as the reverse complement.
TTTAGGCAAACATAAACCATTATCTTGACAAATATTTTCCAAAATCTGTTATTTTGCTGCAGATATTGGAACATTTGTTTTTGTTTTGGTCCAAAAACCTTTTTTTAATTTAAGCATCATAGAAATATATTATCAGTTACGAAATTCCATATTACAATATCTATTGCACTGTTCTATAGGGCTTTGCTTTCACATTTACGAATCCAGATTTTTATTTGAGCATTTTATTGCAAAATGTTGTTACATTACAATTCTCCATTTAAAATTATCAATATATATTTAGCTAGATTGCTTGAAGTTTCCGAATATCTTTAATTTATTTATATGTTTTTATTCAAATTTATTTTAATCTTGACCACATTTAGGAGAATTTTAATATTTGTGGCCTTCTTAACAAAACCATTAATCCATTAAATCATATAGCTAATATATCAATTTTCCAAATCACAAATCTTGCAAGCATTCGAAAATGATTTCTGCTTTCAATTAATTGAAGTCAGTCGATTTATGAACAAGACTTTTTAATCGAATATAAAATGCAAGTGGTGCGGTTTTCACCCAGCAACAAAAAAGGAATCGCAAAATAAATGGAATGAAAATGAAAAGCACTCCATAATGAAATCACATTGATTGCTTTCTTCCCGCAATATTGTTTGATTTCTCGGCCGGCTTGCCACATGCTACCGCCAGCCTACGGCTTGTGTATTCCTGTAGCTGTTTGCATTTCTCGGATGAATGTGGTAACAGACATCGAAAAAAGAGTTGACTACATCAAAAGCTAATTCGTTCAATTGGCGTTGTGGCGGAAATTCATGGCTTCAATCTGTTGCAAGCTTTAAGGTATTTGTTGGGCTAACTCACCTGTCGTTGGATTGTGGCGCGTTGCCGAAGCCAGATTAAGATTGCGTGGCAGCGTCATGCAATCGTTGTTGCCGCCGGGCGAACTGGTGAGCAGCACATTGCCGCGACTGTCGACGAGGGCGGTGCCGCCGCCTGCCAAATTCAAGGCGGCCGTGTTGCGCGCATAATTCAGTGTTGCGGTATGATGCAACTGGCTTGCCTTGGGCAAAGTCATTAGGCCGGGATTGTAGCTAAGGCTGCTGCCCGACACAACAACTGAGCCGCCTGCTGTGCCCGGCACGCTGCTGTTGCTGCTGCCACCAGCAGCACCGCCGGCGTTGCCACGTCCAAAGGTCTGTGTGCCACCGACGCCCATGCCCTTGATTTGCATATGTTCGCGCTGCTGTTGATGTTGATGCTGTTGTTGCTGCTGTTGCTGCTGCTGCTGCTGTTGTTGTTTGCTGCTGGTGCTATAGGTGACATTGGCCAAGTTATCCGCAGCCTTTGTGCCATCCATGGCTGCATTGTTGAGCATACCTCCACTGCCGCCTCCTGGCTGCGCTTGCGGCTGCTGCTGTTGTTGTTGCTGTTGCTGTTGCTGTTGGTTGGCCAATTGCATCCCCGTGTTGGCGCATATATGCGGCGGTGGTGGCTTCGATGCCTCGTTGGCTGCTGCGGCGGCAGCAGCAGCCGCTTGTAGCAACATGGCCGCCTGGCCCGTCTGGTCCTGGCCATGGCTCTCCACGTCCACAATCACATTGGCGCTCTGCGAGTGGCCGATGTGATAATGTGCGTGCTTTATGGGCTCCGGCGGATACGGCACCTGCTGGTGCATGTTGCGCTGCTGATACTGCTTCTGCAGCGTCTTCACCTCCAGTCGCGTCTTGTCCCGCTGATAGTAAACGCCCGCAAATATCAGCACATTCAATATGAGGAGGCTGCACCCGATGGCAATCGTCACGCTCAGCGCCGTGGAATATGCCGCATAACCGGCCGCCTCGAATCCGGATGCCAGCGTATCCGTCGAGGCGTTCGCCAGTGTTGTCGGTGCAAATACGCCGCCGCCTCCGCTGCCTGTGTAGTTGCCGCCAATTGGTATACACGTTGTATACATGTTGTTTGGCTCCACGGTGGTAACTGCAGCATAAGGAGAAATGAGAGATAGTGTGAGTGAGCGACAACAATAGCGAGGGAGAGAGAGTGAGGGGGGCGGGGCACTATGGAATATTAATATGTGGCTTATGCTACTTGTTTGCTGCAGATTTGGGCAGCCAGGCAATTACCATTCAGTCGGGCTGCTTGCATTGCATGACAAATATAGTTCCCTTGAAATATTAATCATACGACGCGTGGGCTTGTTCATACCAATTGTAGCCCAAAATGGAAATGCAAATTTGCAGATATATCAGATTTGAGATCAATCTTACCTTAATACCTTGGGTATTAAAATGGGTATATATTACCCAATTAATATCAATATTAAGACATGGTTGCATAAGCATTTCTCTATTTTTAAAAGGTAATAGTGTCATATATATTAAATATACGATTTGTTATTCAATTGACAACGATTTTGGTTTTGACCAAACTAAATATTTATTTGTAGCTTAAATATTTAAAATATATGTATAGCATTCAACATTATGTTAAGTGCACAGATATGTACGAACTAATTTTCCGTCGATTAATCAATTTTTCAACTATTTTGTTTTTTACAAGCAAATATTTGTTTTAAAGATGTATGCTGCACATGCTTTGAGTATTCATACTTCATTATATTTATTTTATAGCTTGCAGGTACGCAAAATGTGTTCGAAAATAGAATGTGCATCATTGCTTTTGAAGTTCACTTCCTTGAAAATGTATTTGTCAATGTGCTTGAGTGTCTGAGTATTGCTTGTGTTATTTTTGTCGCTTTGTTGTTTTGTTTCTCCTTAGTCTCGACTGTCTACTTGATGTGCCTCAAGTGCTCCACACTCTTGGCATTGTTTTAAGCCAAGTCTACACTTATTGTCGAGTGTCTGTGTGTGTGTGCGTGTGTGTCAATGTCGTCTGTCTGAAAAGTTTTGCTTTTCAATTTTCTGAGTAGCAAACAATTCGGCAAAGTTCTGCACAATACTAAAGACTTGTGCACGTATTTGCATAAATATTTAGACAATAACCAAAGTGCCATAATAAGCACACGAGCATCAACACATTTGAGGATCTCTTTTCCAATATCTCGTGTGAATCTTCGCAGGTGCCAAGTGGCGTTTGAGAGCTTTTCAATTTGCATTTGAGCATGGCATACGGTTTAACAAATTTTTATTTTCATAGAGTGCAATATCAAATAATCCGATTTGGCCTCCAACGAATATGTTGTGAAATTTAATATTTATATGATTTCCTATGGCAGACAATACAAAGGTGAGCTATTATTTATATTTTACTCATTTTCAATATTTTTTGATAAGTGAAAACAATTGGCATTTAGTATATTTGTTCGTTCACGAAGTGAAAGTAGGATTTGTGCAATGTCTTGCTGTCTGTTTGTCCATATGAACACAATTTTCTTTGCCGCTTTTGTACGCTACATCAGATTAAGTGTTAAAGGTAGGGTGCGCCGATTGGTGGCGTCTTAAACGGATAACACCTAATATCGCAAATCTATGAAACTTAGTTACTTTGGAGACTATTTCCAATCTATACCCTTTTTACCCATTTTTATTTAAAAAGCCCACTGGTTCATTTTTTTATGTTTACACATAAATTGAGGCATGCAGCACCTATAAACTTAGCTCAAGTCCTGTACTATACTATCAGATAATTGCACACTCTCAGCCTATTTAAATAAGAGGGTTTGTTAGTTTTCCCCATATACTTCCAACCCTAACTGGTCTATTCGGAATGCCAATACCAAGTTAGAAACACTCAACACTCACTTTACGGACTTAAGGAGCAAACACTTTCGGCCCCTGGCTTTTTCTGGCTGGCGCCCTGTTGCTAAATGGCCTTACCAGATGAATTGCGACCTCTGGCAAATAAAGCGTATCCGACCTGACATAACTTAGTCGAGCATTTTGAAATGGTCCTTAACTAAGCTTTTTATCAAAACGCTCCATTTTGCATTTATTTTCAAGTTGAACACCGCTTTTTCTGCCATGGAAAATTTTCTATTTTAATTCCTTTTAATTTTTATTTTAATTTTCGTTTTCGTTTTATGGCAAGGACCGAGCGCTTGAATTAAAGTCGTACGCAGACCAACAACCGCTGCCCTGCGCTCTCAAGGACCCTAGATAATTATGTACGAGGACACATGGCAAAAGCAGCTTGAGTCAGATAACCGAAAGCCCAAGCCTGAAGCCCAAAGAGATTGCCTTGGCCTGGTCGAGAGGCAGTCACTGCCTAATGCTTAATGGTCCTTTAATTAGTGGAATGACAAAAAACCAACCATAAAATCAACTTAGGTTGCAAGTGCCCCTTCGTCCGCCCCCATTTCCACCTCCCCCTCTTTGTGAAGTGGTATGCTTGGCATGCAAAATGTTTGCAATGCTGCGTAGCCTCAATTAAATGACCTTGCATAAATTAGATATCAGTGACGGCAGCTGCCCCCTCTGGAATATGATAGGCGAGGGGGGCACATTCAATATCCAGGCATTTAAGAAGTGATTACCTAGAAAAGCGGGTAGCCATCCCAGAGGACGTATTTCAATTTGCGTCGACTAACTGTGGCTTATAGTTTGACATTTCGTCACCGGAGCCCGCTTTAAGTTAACCAGCCAATATCATTGTGCTTATGCAAATTCAAAGCTAACAACTGACGACATTTCGGTTTAAAGGATGTTTTCCCTTCTGCGTTTTGTTACGGTGCCGTCTGTGTGTAGCTTTTGCTCTGAAAATAGCTGTACATGGTTTTTACCTTGTTCCATATTTTCATTTCACTCGACATTAAGGTCACATAGAGTTATGGTTTCCACTTTCCTTCAAAGGAATACGTAAATGGGATTTGCTTCAGCTTTTAATGTTATGTAGGATTGCCATGTACTGCGATTCGTAAACATATGAAAAACATATTCATGCATGTATTCACTGAATAGACAAAGGGTTTTTTAAATTCTGCACATTTGATTTTCTGATTTTTGTGTCGTTGATCTTTTGAAAAGGTCGTCAGTAATATGTCGGTTTACAATTTATGCATCAAGTTTTGAAATATAGGAAAATAAACAGATTTTATCGAATTGCGATATCAGACAGCAAGCCAAACATTGCACAAATCCGATATACTCTTTTTGCTTCGAGAAGGAGTGTAAAAACACTTGAAATGGAAAAGCAGAGAGAGAAAAAACAAAAATTACCCAACCTGATCCTGGCTTCAGAACATTTTTCATCTGACTTCAACTCCAACTGTCGGACGGTTTTTGTTACTCGGAACTACAGATTTTTCAATTTGTGTGGTTCGCTTTGTTTACGGAGACTGTTCTTTGCGGATGTTTCGGTTTTTAGTTGCATACAGCTGTGCGTACTTTTTCATTCCGCTTTTGCATTTTCGTTTCTACTTTGGCTTATTCGCGTGTGTCTCGGGGCCAAAGTCACGAGGCTGAGGTGACAACAACAGCGGTAACAATGAGAATGACAGCGGGAACCCAAGGCGCACAGTTGGCAAAATCAGCTCAAATGAGAAGCATTGCAAAGTATGTCGAGTTCATATGACACTGGGACACTGTCGCTGTTGCTTTCTCTTTCATTCTCTTCTCGTGAGAAATAGCTATTCTCTGGTGTGTTGTTGGTGTTTTGTGGCCTGGCTACCAGGAGCTGTGTCCTCGACTGTCAAGCTGACAGCTGTTTGTCGCATTTCGGGCAGTTTATCATCTTCTACCACTGCGCCCGCAAAGATTTTTTCTCAACCCTCTCCGTGCTTGTAGCCGAGTTTGTTTTCATGGGGCGGATTAAGTTTTGCAGCATTTCTTCCTCTTGCACTAATTGAAACGAACATTTGTGTATTCTGGCTGGCGAATCAGTCGACCCACTTTATTCCAATCCACCCAAGTCAGCCGCCAACCACAAGTCATTTGAGTGCATTTAAGCTTTTTGTTCTGCGTGGGATTTATACTTTTCTCTTTAGTGCGTTTTTAGACGGTAGAATTCTTTATATCTTCTAACTTGCCAAAGCTAAATATATACACTTTTATAAATTATAAGCTTAGTATGTATTCCTAAATTTTGACAGTAAGAACTTTCAAAAATTGTGTTTAACATTTGCCACGTTTTTTTCAAAAGTAAAAACAATTTTGTTTTCTATATAAAACATATTTTGTGCCTCTAGCGTTTATATTCTCCAAATCGATTAAATTTAAATAAAAAGCAAAAACAAAATTCTATTGAAAATATTCAAAATTCAATACTTGATTTTTAAAAGTTTATTTCGCAGACTATAAACACTAAAAAGCAATACTATGAAAGTAAACCAATATGAAAAATATTGAACTGCATTTAATAAAAAAAATACATTGGAAAATTAATAAATATTATTTTATAAATAAAACCCTCAATCTAACCTAAATTCTCGTCACGAAATAATTCTATAGATGCGATGTAGGTTCTGTTAAAGTGCTCTTGTTGTTTGTAGTATACTGTGACAGCAATACTATCCCAAGATACATACAAGTAATTTGGACTGTAGCAAAGCCAACATTCCAATAACTTTTAATTTACACAACTTTGATGGCAAGCGCGCCCCAGGACAAACCCTCACAGCTGCCACGCCCACGCTTGGCTAATGCATATTGCATTGGCCAACTCAAATTGCTGTGCACTGAGTGCGAAACGGACTGTCTTACTTTTGACTTTTAGTTATGCCAAGAGGGATCGGGCACGTGGACGGAGCTAGAGCCGTTGGCCAGTTAATTTCCCCGCCCCCCCCCCCCCCCATCCTTCCCAACAAGCATGGGATGCTTGTTTAAGTTGTATTCGACGTTGTCGTTCGTTGCTTCGTCTCTAAGCAACACAGCTGCTCGCGTTGCAGTTGGCAGCAGTGGGGCGCCTTAGTGTATGTTTGCTGGAAAAAAGCAAAGACCATCATCAAAGTTTGCTGTTAATTTAGGGTAAGTGTTGAAAAAGTTCCACAACGAGCTTTACATAAACTGGCTTAATGAGTTTTTCAGCTTAGGCGGCAAGTGTACAAAAATTATGCATAGTTTGCGTTTGTGGCAGACCAAAGCGCATCTTAAGATCAGACCAAAGCCAAAGGCATTGAAACCCACAAAACGAGTAATTTTTGCGCCATTGTTGAGTGCACATTGCACAAAAGATCCATATGAGTATTAGGAAAAAAAAAACGGAGTATATCAAAGGATACAGGGATAAAGTCTGTGATAACAGGAACACATATATACTTAAAACAGATTAGAGTTGAGTATTTTTCAAAAGTCAGCACTCGACACAATATAAAATCAAAAGCCAAAAGCCACCCGTCCGGACGCAATTTCAATAAGCATTGACGCTGTTGGGGGTCGAGAGTTGGGTCAGTTGGTCACACAAATGGAAACGTCATGATTTAGGCATTCACACGAAATGCCAACTTTGCAATTTGCAACCACAAACTGAAGAAAACACTGCCAGACTGGGTTCCACCCTCTGGCAAGTAAACAAATCCATGTGCCCCCAAAAGGCTAAAGTGTTGATTTTGAACTTACTCTTTGTACTGAAGGCAGAGTAAATATCCGAATAATAAAATAGCAAAAATCTTGGCAAAACTTTCCCTTTGAATTCGCATTTACGTGACCTGCCTAACCCTTTGCCAAGCATCACATGGCGTATGCGTAATATTCGATTTGTTTCCTTCCCAAGTTATTCAGTTGTCACATGTGCGCACATTTAAGGCAACAGCTCCTGATTTACAAAAACAGTGTGGATTAGGCAGAAAGTACTTTCACGTGGTCTGCTTATAAAATAAATTGCATGCGTCAGCCAAACCAATTGCCAACATCATAACTCAAGTTTATCATTTCGAAGGTGCGAAAAATCTCTTTAGGTTATTTGCTATCTAAGTATTTATGAAGTGGGAAATATGCAATAAGTACATTTTTGATATGACTTGTTAGTTTAATTTAATTATTTTCTAAAGAGATTTACATGGTCTATTATATCAATAATTTTAATATAATAGTTAGTTAAGATAAATTTGCGAAACTGTATTGAAAAGTTGCAATGTCTTTAAATGCTCAACAATCTGATTTGTTAAACTCACTCCAAGTAGACTTAAGTAGGCTTAAACCTTGTCCTTTCACAAAACTTTGCATTTATCTCCATTAATTATTCATAGCTATGCCTATTTAAAAGATTCAATTTAAAAGATTCAATTAAAAATTTCAATTGCATTGCCTAATGCAATAAAGTTATTCATCGAAAAACAGATTACATCTTTAATTTATGCTCTACTAAGGTAACTTCCAACTAAAAACGAAAATTGTACTAAGCCACAAATGCAAATCCAATTTGATTTACCACAGTTTACTTAGGCAATCTCAAAATTTTTGCACAAATTTTCTTTTTAAGGTGACAACATTTGTGATGAAGAAAATTTTAAATTGATTTTATTTATTTCCAGCAAGATGTATAATTAAATAGCCTTGACCTTTAGACAGTAAAAAATGTTTACGGCTTTTGATGGCTACGGCAGACATGATTTTACCTTTGTCAAATATACTTTTATAAATACTTTTTAAAACAAGGAAGAAAGCTCTAGTCGGGGCTGCTCGACTGAGAGAAACCCTGTACCCTGCGATCTGTCTTTATGAAAATTTCAACCTCAAATAGTTTAAATTTGAATAAATTTTTTACCTTCCAAAACGCAAATTTTGCCATTTAAAATACGCAAACTTTGAACAAATTCTTATATATGTATATGTTGTGAATTGTGATAGATTTCCCAGGCTGAATAGAAAAACTGAATGCGCCTCGGGCCAATTCGATTTTAACATGCCTGAAATTTCCTTTTAGATTATTTGTTATATTTAGGCATTTAAGCGTTTGACAAACACAGCGCTCTATTTGAGAATGTCTGTAACTAGGAAGATAGCCCAGCTGATTGTTGGCCTTTTACTTGCTTCTGCCAATTACAAAAGGCTGAAGTTACACAGCAGATGGCATGGTTATTTGTATTGTATAGGGGTCGTGGTACTTACCACCCAATATGCCGTTTAAATAGGCCGAGCCATTCAGTCCGCGTCCTTTCTTCATCATCAATTGCTCGTCGACAAGCAGCAGGCGCGACGAGGAGGAAGAGGATGTTGTTGTGCCCGATGAGAGCCCAAATGGATCTGGCTTAACGGGTCCCTCGTACAATTCCATATCGTCGTGATTGCGAAACAGATTGTGCCTGGCTATCACATCCTCCATTCCAGCACGATGTAGCTCCGGTATCAAACGTAGCCAAATCGAGAGTTGGTGAGCCCGAAAGTGATTCTTAATGCGCGGCTTCATGCCTTTTAGATAGTCGATGTGTGTTGACATTTTAGAGAGAGAGAAAGAGAGACATAGAGAGAGGGATAAAATAACAACAAATAAGAAGAAGAAGTGAAAACAAAAGCGTTAATATAAGCATCTTCATTTCAATGTGACGGGCGGTATTCATGCATGCAAATCCCACCCTAGTGGCAGCTATTTAAGTTGCTAACTGTTGCTGTTTTTGTTGTTGTTGTTGTTGTTTTTGCTGGGGCACTTTCAAGACATTTGCAAGCCAGAAAGGTGAGATACCTAGAAATTGAGGACACCATTCAACTGCTCGTCTAGCTAGATGTTTTGTTTATTTAACTGACTGAGCTGCTTAATTTTTGATGCCCTCGGCTAGAACAAAGGGTGGGGTTTGTTCAGGGCTGTGTTTCACCTTTCACTTTTCGTTTTTGCCTTGGCTGAGCCAATGGGGCTAAGCAGGGGCTTCCGTGTCAGCTCTTTTATTGTGCAATCAAAGAGTATGAATAACTATTTGATGTTGCCTACTTGCTAAACATATCGTTTTGGAAAACTATGAAAGGGATATGATCCTTAAAGATAGACATCGCCTACACTTTGAAAAATGTATAATTTTCGGATTGTTTTTTAGATATCAATTACGAAATCTAAAGTGTGAAATAATTATAAATCAGATATTTTGCTCTATATTTTTTACTCCTTCACAAAATGCTAGGAGTATATTGGTTTTGTGTCCGTCATGCTGTCTGTATCAATGTTTTCTGGTTACAGTGGTGAAATGCTGAAATTGTATCTGCCAGTTTTAAAACTACAGCAAGAAGGAAAGAATTTTGGAGAAAACTTTCTAAATTTCGAGTATATTGGCTTTATGCATTTTTTGTCTACCATATTCTTATTCTACCATATTCATATATATTCATATGTATAGCTACCATATTTCAAACTCCCCCAACCGACTTTTATTTAAATCATGATTTGGACAATAAATTGCTTCATTTTTGAAAATATAACATCTTGAAAATAATGTTATTTTATATAATTTTCTTGCAATTTTATTATTATTGATTATTGAATTATTGAATTAGGGAAACTAAATGATTGATTGGTTAGTTATTCATATAGTTTTGATCTCTCAAAAATCGATTTACGCTTTACTGCAGCTTAAGTGGCAGCAACAGAAATCAGTGAATATGGGTGAATCAATGCTGCACGCACTTGTGAGCAGCATAATTTACGCAACAGACCTTTCAACTCCGACTTCAATGACACACATAAGTCATCCTTAGCAGTATTTTGAGTATTTGTGTGCTCGGGATGTGTGCGATTTCAATTTGCAAGGAATGCGTCTTTGTGCTGAGCCATTATGGGAACAGCTGCGCATTGCCATTTTCACATAATACGATTCAATTTCGATTTCAATTTCAGTTTTTTTTAGCATATTAAATCAAAATTTACAGTCAGGCGAATGTGTTTGCAAATCTTTTGCAACTACATACTTTGATCGTATTGTATGTCAATTGCTGAGAACATTCAGGGACATATCAAAAAATGTCTCGCGAACGTGTCACGGTAATGAATGAAACACGTTACACACCAGTCAGTATCAGGAGTTGGCTCCTGATATGTATCGTACTTCAACGCTAACACATGCGTAAAGTGAGTGTGGATTTCAGTGTCCTTTTCAGTTACCCTCATATAATATTTTTTGATTTGCTTAAAGTATACAAAAAAAAAAAAAAACATATCCATCCAACCAATGCAATGCCTTTATTAGTTGTCACATTAGACCATGTTTTTATGATCTATAAAAAAGGCATTTCGCGTTGATACGCTGCAAAAAAATAACACTAATATTTAACTCTTAACTCTTATTTAAGTGGAAACATTTTTTTAAACTTGAATAAAAAACTTTATGCATAACACAAAAAAATATTATTTTAACTGAGTTTGAAATTTTGAACATTTTATGCACATATAAAATGTAACTGTATTAATTTGGTAAGGGCATTCATATTTCATTACGTTCCGCTACAAATTTCCAAAATGTAAATTGTTGTCGTGTTTCCAGTGTCACGAGGCAGAAAAGGTGTGAAAAATTTGAACCTAATAACATTTGCGCACAACATTTTTGAGCACACATAAAGCTTCATGTTTGTGCCTGTCGTTGTCTGGTCCCCATTTGACACCCTACCCCACAACCTGAATGGCATATTATTGGTGTACGAGAATAAATTTCGAAAAGCGCGAGGGATATATGAGATTGTTCAAACAATAATATTTTACATTTTGTTTATATTTGAAGGTAAATCGAATACGGGTAATATGATATTTTTTACCCGTCGTTGTAGTAAGCCCTTCTTTTGTAAAACAATTTGCGGTCAACTTATATTTTTTTAACAATTTATAATTAATGCAGTTTGTTGATTCCCTTAGTTTTATTCGCTGTTCTTCGAACCTGATAGCGCTTTCCCTCTTTGTACAGCGTTGCGTTGCCTTAGTCTCTTTGTCTACTCTCTCACTCGCTCTCGCTATTTCTTTTCTCTGTGTCTCTGTCAGTTGTAAAGTCGATTTTTCCACACTTCATACCACTTTCTTTACACGACGCCCCCTCCTCAGTTTGTTTGCATGTACACGCTGTTTATTTTTTTTATTTTTCCCTTTTGTACTCATTTTTTCTGCCTTCTTTAAAATTTAAATTAAATTTGATTTCTTTTTGAGATGCTCACATTTTAAAGCATCCTCAAATTTGTTGCTTTTATCTGCCAATTTCGCGAATTCCTTTTTTTTATATTTTACTGTGTGAGTTGAAATTGCTTTAAACAATTTTGTACGCTTGCATTGTGTGTTATTTGCATCAATTTTCTACTCTTTACCCATAACAAAGAAATAAAACAGATATATTAATATTGCGCAAGTGTGTGTTATAGGCATCTCCTGGGTATTTAGATCATAATGAATATTTCTTATTAGCATAAGACTAATTAATTAAAAAGAATATTCGGTTTCAAAACTACGATGCAGCATTTAAATTTTATTAAAAAAAAACGTTCTTGCCAAGCGTGACTAAAAATCTAAATTAAATCAAACTTTACTTATATATTGCTGTCTTACCTATTTCCAAATACTTTTGATGTAATGGATCATAATTTTCCCATGTGATACTGCGAAAACGATTGCGCTCCTTTGAAACTGGCAACACTGAGTCCTGGCGATGATGCTCATTAGGATTGCTGTAAGAGGAAGAGGATGAGGATGAGAGTCAGTGCATCTGCTGTTGTTGCACAAAAAGAAAATCCTTAAAAGCAGGTAAAATTATTTGATAGCAACACCTGCTGTCCGTATTGTAAAACGGTTGCCAAAAAGCGTTGCAGTTGTTCATGGAACCGCTTTCTTTGCACAGACAATCAGCGTTAAGTGTTGCACACAGAAAGAAGTGTTTAGAATAGCGGAAGGTATGTCGCTTAGATGACTTATTACGCTAAGTGGTTAAGCGTTGAGTGGATCTTTGACAAAGCGTGTTGGGTCTGGGAGATGGGAGAAGGGTGACTGCAATAACTTCACTTACCCGGTGCGCGCGAAATTTGTCCAGAAAATCATCACAGCCTCTGAGAGTGCCGTCTCCGACTTTGTGTAGTTCTGCGGGAAGTGACTGAAGCCATCGACAAGCGGTGCACCAAATATGTACGGCAAGTCCTCGCCATGCACCGTACCCATGCGCTGCGGATAGTCGCCGTCTTTTGTCTGATAGTCGAACACATAAAAATAGCAGCGACCCGCCGGCTGGGTTGAAGCTGCCGAAGTCGAGGCGGCCGCATTGCCAGTCCCGCTGGGCGTCGCCGAGCTCACCGGCGGTGGCGAATTGGCTGCCAGAATGTCCCCAGTGCGCACTATGGGCGCCACGAACTGAGCGTCGGACAGCGCTGCCACGGCCGTATCCCGTGTATTAATCGGATGCTGTGAGGTACGATCCCAGTCCGTGTACTCGTTAACAATCTATCATAATTTATAAAAAAAATTATATTTAATAAGTTAGAATGAAAGCCTATTCACAATTTGCAGGCTAATGGACTATCAAATATTTCAATATATTATTTAACATTTGAAGTATAATGTTTATTTATAGATAATGATTAAAAATTTTGGTGATTGCTTTTTAGCCGTTTAATTTATTGTATATATTCAGAACCCTATTAAATTCTTTGGTACACAGAAAATCTGTTGAAGTATTGTTAATTTCAATCAAAAAAGGCTGCTAAAATTTCTAAAAAATTCTAGGTACAAGCGATCCCAGACATATGAATTTTCACTCAGCATTTCATTGTATTTGGACATAAATGGGCCAAAGCTATCGGCTGTAAACTCTAATACACACACACACTGATATACACAAATGTGCTCATAAAAGAGGGACCACTACAAACAGTGCTGGCTTAACACATGCATACATATGTATGTTGCCATGTACACCAAGTCAAATCCTGGCAGGATTACAGGCGGATTTCGGATGCTGCTGTTTGCTGTGGTTATTATTATTTTTGCCATTGAGTGTGGGCTTTTAAAAGGACTTCAAAATGCATCTGTAAAATCGATGTCATGCATAATTTAATGCCCAAATGGGCGCCACACAAGTTAACCCGAAAATTTTTAATTTTAAACGTAAATCAATACAACATATTCCACGATATTCAGTCTAAAATCAGTTTTATTGCAAAAATGTATAGTATACCTCTAAAATTTAGAAGACGGTCTTAACAATTATTTTAACCTCTAACGAATAACATTATAACTGGGAAATATATATCTTTTTTTAAATGTATTAGTACTGTCCTATCTTGATCATTTTCACTCTAATTCTGAGGCATTCCCAAGAAGGAGCATATAAAAATTTCGTAACAATTTATCTGACGCGAGTAAAAATTAGTAAATATCTAAAATATTGAGTGTCTAGAGATATTAGCGAAAAAAAAACACTCGTACGGATTTGTATGCCTCGTCCATTGGAAGGTAGACAATTTGATAATATGTCGATAAATCTCATCGATAAAAGGAAAATGTTTTCACAATTTCAAAGCTAAATTTGGAGAGTAGATAACTGGTAACCTCCTTTAAAATTCGACAAAAAGGGTTCTGGAGGTTTCATTGACGTTCGCATATTTCCTTTTTAACACCGAATTCTATTAATGATGTGCTCCTACATATATACAAGTATATCATTTGTGCAGTTTCATTTCTTAAGTTTTCGAGAGATGTGCTTGGTATATATGTATGTTGGTGGGCACAATATATGCCATTACTGAATGCATTATAAACCTCATCGCGAAATTGCAGCGAGCTTGACATTTGCCGTTGGCAGCACACGAGTATAATGAAGTAAAATAAATACGAATGTATGTGCTATAATCGTGATATATGCGTTGGCAATTTACGGCTCCTTGTTGTGTGCTTGTGTGTATCTGTGCGCACTTAATGCACACACAGATACAGACATACACTTGGTTTTAATACGGCAAATGGTGACAACGTCGACGGGCGATGACGATGTGTCTCAGGCTGAGAATGGGGACGACTGTTGTCGTTGGATGCTGCTGTTGCTAGTGTGATTTGGGTTAAGTGTAGCCTGTACGTTTTTAAGTAGGTGTGTGTGGCACATACATACCTACATACAGATATATACCTACATACCAGTAAAAGCCTCAGTGTCCTTGCCAATGCACATATACATACAAACCTTATACACACACACACACATACACCATCACCACATACACATTTATAACAGCCTTACACATTTGCCAAATAAAGCGTGTTAATGTTTTGGCTGCAATGGCGTGTTAACTGCCTTCCATTTCGCTCGCTTGCGCATTACAAAAAATAAAAACAAAGCCAACGCACATAAAATAAATATAAACGAAAAATGCGAAACAACAACAACAAAAACAACAGCAGGAACATCCACGCAAAATAGAATAAAATGTTGAAAGGCTGCAGCTCATGTACACAATATGAAAATATGAAATTCAGCCTTCGTTTGTGCCTATTTGTAGTTGCGAATGTAACTCATACGCAACGTGTTACGAACGGGCACTTATAATTACAGTTACACTTGCACAGCGCCACGCGTGCGAATATTTTAATTGACTTTTTCCTCCTTTTTTCGTTTTGATGCTCTGTGTGCCTCTGCCTTTCATGTTAAATGTTTTTTGTTTTAAGTTGTCCCGTATACTTTTCAAGGTGAGCCATTGAAATTATACATTTGGTTGAATAAAATGCTAAATAGTATATTATAAAGCAAACAACATTTCGAATTTGTATGAAAACAATTGAATTAATCTGTTTAATGCCTGACGAAAATGGCTAAATTAACTCAGCACTTATTCTCATCAAGAGTAAGAGTGTTCAGAGTACAAAAAATAAATTTACGTATATATTGCTAGCCGCTTTTTCACGCCCTATGCAGCAATGACAATAAAACAAAAACAAAAAGAATGAACCTTTTCGATTTGGGTTTGCTTACAAAATAAATTAGTTGCTGATTGTTTATTTAATCTGTTATCTTTATACTGCGTGTATACAAGCCACACACTTAATTCGGTGTATTGTACTTTCAGAATGCTATGCAGTTGAATTCCAAGGTCTGCCACAAAAGGAATAAAAATCCCAAATTAAAAAGAAAAGTTGTGCACAAACTCTACAGGACTGGACAATAAAGTGAAATAGTAGACATGAGATAGGAGACCGATGGCAAAAAGCACCTACAATCTGATTAAAAGATTTATGTGGGGAACTGCAAACCGCAGCCTTAGAATTACCCTTACACCGGGGTAACCATTTTTTGGCATGGCAAATTGTAAAGTTGGTGGAAAGTATTTATAGCCCAGATGTACTCACCGTATAGAATATCTCATTGAGGTGGTAGCTGTAAGCGTTGCGCACATAAGTGCGTATTATTTTATCGCGTCTCTCGCCCTCGAAGCCATTTTGTATGTCGTGGGCGCTGAAGCGCCAAATGGATTCGCCAGTGACAACGCCGAAGAGTACGTCATAATGTCCAACGATGTTGGCGGTGGCAGCGGCGCCTCCAAAGTAGCCAGTGCCACCGCTAAACGCAGAACTAGCCCCGGATCCGCCGCTGTTGCCACCAGCCGCCTGGGCGCTAGCATCGGCCGACGAACGCTTCGAGTTGCGCGTCATTAAATCATCGATATCGAGATTGGAATGTCCGGGTCGTATGACGACGCCATCAACCTAAATTGAAATTGGGAGCCGGATGGATAAAGTGAACAAAAAGTAAAGCATTAGATTGTCGTTGTACTTGAAATACATATTTAAAGTTCGGCACAAAACAAGTGAAGTAGATGAACCAAAATAATGGACAAACGAAAATCGACGTGAAAAAATGTCAATTTAAACACACAAAACACAATAGGAAAACACTAAATTAAAAACTGGAAACAACAGCATTGATGTATATGTTCTCTGAATAAAAGCGATGACAAGATAAATTTCGACATAGAGATAATCGAAATAATTTTAGCTCAGTTCTTTTGTGTGCTTTCCAATTTCAGCTTTTCTCATTTTCTTTTGCTATTTATTAGGGCTTATTATAGTTTTATCACAGTTCACTGCCTCTAGTAATATGACCATTATATAGCTTGTAGCATTTTTTTACCTTATCTTAAAAAACTAACAATTTATTTTCAAATATTTGTTTGTTTACTCAACAACGGTTACTATGCTATAGTTTATTCAATAACAGATCATTTATTAAACTACTTTATGTTCTGAAATTTTATAAAAATTCTTGTTTTATTTACACCTTGAACGCATTGAAAATGGGTAAAGAGATATAAAGATTTTGCACAAAAGGCAAAAGGATACATCTCCGACCCCATAAAGTATATATATTCATGGTCTCAGTCAGCCAGAGACTCAAATCATTTCGTTTTCTGTGGGTCATCAATTTTTTATACCAAATAAAGTTGAATTCGCAATTTGAACTTTGTTCTGACCATATAAAGTATATAATAAAACATATATATTTTATTTAATTTGCTGATATCTTAAGTATCGCTTTTTGCATGAATGGTAAAAAATGGTTGGTAACTAATCGAAAAGTTCAGTAAAAGGTGTAAAAATATGCAATTTTTTAAAATAAATATAACTTATTTGGCTATTTCGGTGTCAACTTACCGATGGCCCAAACGATGTCAAAAAATTTGGTGCCTGTATGTCGGCGCCATATAAGTCCTCTAATGGCACATCCCTTAGGCAGTCCACAATCTGCTCATGATGCCTATTTAAGTCTTCGGGTATGGTGCAATTAACCTCTTTGGCCAGCTTGATGGCAAATAGCACCGGATCTTCGACCAGTGCCCAGGACGAATACGCAGATCCGGACATGAGTATCGCTCGATGGAAGAGTCCACGCACCATTGTAGGCGAAGTCATCAGATAATTGATGCAGGCGGCGCCCGTACCATGACCCGCCAGGGTAACAATATTTGGATCGCCGCCAAACTTTTGTATATTCTGTTGAATCCAATGCAGCGCCGCCATCTGATCCATCAGACCATAATTAGCTACACGTGCGTGGACATGCGGACTGGGATTCGCATTGAGAAAGCCTGTCAGATAGAATACGGAATCTATGTATTCAGGCCAGAAAACACTTGCAAAATCTCTAACCTAATATGCCGAGTCGGTAATTAAGCGTTACTACGACAACTTCACCATAGCTTGCCAGCACACTGCCATCGTAGGGATTGCCGCTGCTCCACTCAAAGGACTCGCCGTGTATGAACACCATGACGGGTAGTTTCTTCTCATTAGCGCCAGCTATTGAAAAAGAAAAACAAAAAGAAAAAAAAAAAAAAGAAAAAATACACACATATATGAAAATATATTCATTATTAAATTTTTAGCGACTCATTGATTCATCATAACGTTAACTACAAGGGATGTGAATAAAATAAAAACTAACACAGAGTATATTGTTTGTTTCGATTAGCCATTAACAGACAGAAAGAGGCATCTTCAAATGTTTTTATCTATGCATGGCTATAGCCATTCAGACTCAGATATTGATTTGAACCAAATTGTTTTCAGCTCGAGAACACATCTACTATACACCTCAAATCGTAAATCGATTTAAGGGTAATGTTCACCTTAAAATAAATTAAAATAATATATCGCCTATTTTCAAAATATGTTTTTTATAATAAATTAGTGAATACATGAAACATGTCTCAGTTAAATTTACGATCCCAATATAGCAGCAAGGTCAAAATGTCTTGCTGTGCCATTCCTTATGTATGCATGTATACATTTCGTTGCCCTCTGAGAAAGTTGTACAGTTTGGGGCTCTACCCTCTATAGTAGTCCGATCAAATCGAGTTATACACCAATCAAAATAGATCGGTTAAAGCATACATAAATACATGTATGAGTAAATGAGTAACCACATTATACATAGGTGGCACACTAGTACACAAAAATTTAGCAGATTTTCTGCGTGGCAGGTTCCACGGTTATGCTAACAATTTCAGAAATAATAAAATAGCAGTCCCGACAAGAGACTGACTTGTTAAAGCTCTTCACCTGCCTGAGCATCTTATTAATATAAATTAAAAACAATATTTTCTTTTTCTCTTTCTTTTTCTTACCATTGACAGGTGAAAATATATTGAGGTATAAGCAATCTTCGGATTGATTTTCTAAAAATGGCAACAGTCTTTTTAAGTACTCCAAACGCCCTTTGGGCATCTTCTCCAGGGCTGCAGTTTCATTCTGGATATTGGGCAATCGTTGCGGGCACACAGGACTGTACTTATCTGAAATGCGTATCCCGTCCCAGGGTGCCGGTGCACGCGTTGGGCTAAAGCTGAAAGATAACTAAAGTGAGGAGGAAGACTTTGCTGGACCGAATGGACAACTGTCCATTGGTAGCAATTGATATAAATAGCACATACCGGTTTTGTTTCGTTGGTGGAGTGGCATAGGGCACGCCAAGGAACACCTCCACCGAGCGTAGAAACCGAAAGTTATCCAATGGCAGAATCATACCATGTAAACGCCCATAGCGAGTTTGCACAATGCGATGTCCTGGCCGGGCACCGTTGTAAACATCGTGCGTGGAGGCAAAGGCGTACCCAGGCATTCGAATAAGAGCAGCCGATAGCAGCAGCATCAGCCGCAATTGCTGCAGTAGCTGTGGGATGTGCCACATGCTCAACACGTTCAACGGCCTTTAGTTTCTGATCGTTTTTGCGTGGGACCACAGATACAGAAAATACACTATCTACAATCGATTGCTGTATTAGCTTGGCCTTGATAGTCAGCTTCCAAATTCATTTTCCTTCTGTTTTTATTAGCCTGAAAAATTAAGAAGTTGGTTTTAATTAAAAAGAGTCAAAACGGTCGTAACTAAAATTATTATAAAATGTAAAAAAATGCGTTTATAAAGAACCAACTGTTCTAAGAAAGGTGGAGAGAATCTATTTAAAGAATCTATCAAAATATTTTTAATTTATTAATTTGCAGCCCAACAAAAACAACGGCCGCACAAAAACAGTTTGGAAGCAAGCGCACATACATATGTTATCGAAATAAATGTATACATTTTATTTCTCCAGACTTCATTCTATGATATAATATACGCCGTTTAAGAGCGAAATCCATTCAGTTGAATTTTGGTGGTCGGGCGATTTAATTGTAAAATGCTCGGTCGATCCGCTTGGTTCGTGATATTTCTAGTGAGCGGAGCAATCACAGATGATTGCTCATTTAGGTGCGAAAAAAGAGGACAATGCCTGCCGAGCCATGCGCTATGTAATGGCACAAGGGAATATCTGTCTACACGGCAGCGATGAGACCTCTGAGCGGTGCAAAGATACTTTTAGGCCAGATCCATTCGCATTCTATTGTGCCAACGGAGCCAGCATTATTTACGAATATAAGGGTGGTGTTTCAATTGAATGTGACGATAAATCGCTTAACCTCTGCATGGCAGACAAAAATGAATTTTATAAAAAAAATTAAAGCTAACTGTAGTGAGTAGGTAAAACATAAAATTTTATTAAGTCAGGACCGCTCACTAGGAGATACCTATGATATATGATCGTTAATAAGAGCATTGAGCACGAGAACATAACTTCTTATCCATGGCAGGTCCCCATATCATATCTCTCAGAAATAGTGTGTATAAACGCGCGGTGTCATTCAGCGAGATTGCGCATATTTTATGTATCACACTACAGAGCATTTTCTGTACTTGAACTCATTATTAAGCAGAAGCAGCAATTGAAAATATAAATTGTCGGTCCCTCCTCTTCCATTTCGCTTAGGACTTCTTTAATATATTATAAATATTATTTATATTTTTTTTGGCTAGTGCTATTCATATCATATCGGGTGTTGGGAAATTAAAATTTAGTAATATTTTACTTCCAGAAATCAAATTGAGTGTATGCCAGGCCAATGCGTTTCTACGGATGCCATGTGCAATGGAACGATCGAGTGTAGGAACGGACGGGACGTAGATATATGTATGGAATTTTGTCGCGATGACGCCTTTCAATGTGGGAATGGCAAGTGCATATCAATGGAGCGTCGATGGTACCGACGAGTTATCAAGATTTTGTAAAGATGTTGACAATTGGACTGGAAACACACCAAAAACTTGTGTGGAACCAAGAGAGAAGGGGCTGGAATTTGGAAAACCCACCAAACACCGAGAGAACAACGTGGGCAGATATGTATACGCCAATGATGTGGTTAGATTTAAGTGTCGTAATAAAACTGTAGAATGTCTGGCAATCCATGGAATATACGCTTATTAACGGGTAAATGGCGACTCAGAGAACCCATGTGTCTGTCAAAGACTATGAATACTGATCTATATACAAACGGTACTTACGGATGCCCAATAAATACATATAACGAGAATTCACTAGAGATATACAAGTGCGAGGATGGCAGTTGTGAAACACCAGTCAAACCGCCTTTAAATAATATAAAAGTTAAGTTCAATTGCAAGACAGGCTACACCATCTTTCCATTTAAATTGGAGAATCAAGAATTTAAATGCAGCGGAAAGAAATGGAGCCCAATTACCTCAGTCGACTATGAGGATCCAAAATGTGTTAGTAAGTAATTCAACGGGATTATATAATAATGGCCTAATTTTTATTTTCACACAGAGCTATGCAATAGAGAGGAATTATTTTGCAGATATTCAATGATTCCGATGTGCATTTATAAAAACCAAGTAAGAAAATGCGACTCCAGGGAATCGGAACTTCCAGGCACCACAGTGAGGTTCTTCTGCAAAAACGGATTCGAACCTAACGAAAAAATTAAGGAATTAAAAATAGAGTGTTTGAATAATGGAAGTTGGACAGGTCGGCCAGGCATGGATCAGTTCTGTCGACTAAATTGCGGCAGAAAGGAAGATTCGAAAACCCTAATATCAAAAGATGCCCCCGACATGCCTTCCCAAAACGCACCTTGGTCTACTGTCATTTATATGTGGGATGGAAACGGCTTTGAGCATAAATGTGGTGGGAAACGGATAACGGTCGACTTAGTGCTGACTGCTGCACATTGCGTTACCAAAATGAGATCCATAGAGCCCCTTCCACCTGACCACTTTCGGGTGGGAAATGCGTTTTGCAATAGTTGGAGAGTTAGTGAAAATTATGGATTGGGAGTCAAGAAAGTGATAGTTAATCCGTAAGTACTTTCAAATTAATACTAGTTCTTTAATAAATATATTAATTAATTAATTTTCTTTTAATGTTTAGGTACTACGACTATAATAATGTTACTAGCGATACCGCTATTCTACAATTAAATATAACAAACGATTCCAAAGATGTGCCAAGAGTAGTTTGTCTGCCTTGGCTTAATAGTGATATACAAAGTTTACCTTCCCCTCTAGAAGGGAAGGTGGTCACGTGGAATACACCTGACACGAAAGGATTACAAAATCTAACATTAGGGCAGCTCACCGGAGATGTCTTTAACCTTAAAATAAGCAATTCACATAAAGTGTGCAAAGGAGACAGTGGCAGCGGCTTTACTACTAGTTGTTATAATCAGAAGAACGAAATCTGCCTACGTGGCGTTCTAAGTTATTCAAATAAAGGCGAAGTTGAGAAAAAATGCACGGATAATATTGCTGTCTCAAATATAATTCACCCATATAATATGAATTTTATTATTGAATCCATCAAAAACTTTGCCAAAAAATGTTTTTAATTGCAAACATTCAGCGTTCGCAATTTCGAATTTATCTAAATCATTTGCACAATTGAAATATAATATTGTTATAAAAAAAATGCATTGAATATGCTGTACAATCAACTTGAAATATTGTTGGAACGGCAATTAAGTATTCAAATTATGATTCAGTCCGTTTTCGACTGTGTTAAGTTGTTATTGCTCTGAGAAACGAGTATTGCACAACCGTCCCAAACGTATCCAAAATCCGAAAACTTCAAAATCTGCGTCTTTTTTAACCCATTGAAAATAAATGTATTTAACAAAAAATTAAAAGGCCTTAGGATTCAGAAAAATTTTCCCTGGAGAATGAAAAAAATGACTTGCGCCAAGTACAGTAAAATTGTTGATATTTCTAAATTTGTATGCGTGCGCTAGCAGTAATAAGTGGTGAGAGAAGTCAAATCGATAAAGTGAAAGAAGAGAGAAATCATCTAAATCAAAAAATTGGCAGAATGATTAATTCGATTTCGACACAAGCACAGCTCATCTCCAGCCAATAGGGCGTATGAGTAATAAGACCAAACTTTTTATGACAGCCGCCAAGGTGTCCCGGTGTCCTGCTAAATTATGGCTCTTTCCCCCATGACCGTTTCTATTAAATGCGTCATCGATAGTCCCGGCAATCGATGCTATTCCCCGCGGCCGACACCTGCATGCCTGCATCCCCTACACTTGAAGCTGTACACGTGATTGCGCTGTCTGGACTACTCATATTGCTTCGCTTGTAGTTGTTGAAGTTTAAATTTACGACATTGTAATCGCTTATTACTTGTGGCAACGACAAGAAAAAGTCGTTTTGCGGGGGTAACGACTCTTACCGCGACATTTGCGCTTCGGCACTCACTTTTAACTCATTTGTCTTCATTGAATTGTTTTTTTTACTAACGTAAGAACTCGAATGATTGATATGGTCATGTACTGATTATTGCTTGTAGATGACTGTCCAACGTTATATGAGGTAAGGGCATGTGCCCTTTTCCGAAATATATATTCTGTTTCTAAAAAATAAAAATCTGACGAAGAAATCTAGCAAAAATCTAATTTCGGATATCAAATTTTGTGACGAAAGATATTCAATATTATATAATATAATATAATATAAAATAATATAATATATAATAATATAATATAATATAAAAACAAACAAACTTATTATGTGCGAAAAGTTAAGAAACAAATTAAAATATTTATTAATTATCAACCAAAAACTTTAGATTTAAAACTTTAGATTTAGAATTTGACTGCACAACTCTTAGTGACAGTAACACACAACCACTTTGATTAGCAGTCACAAAACTCAACTTAACTAAAAAAAAAAAGTCAAGAAAAATGGTAGAGCAAATACTTTATGTTTGTGCGCACACAGAATTTTTTAGTCAAATTCCCCCTATGACCCAAATGTGCCGTAAAGCAAATTTAATGGCTCTTGCTTGATTTAATTATAAGCTAAAAGTAATAAGAGAGTTTAAATTCAAACAAACCAAAGCGGAATACTATTGTATTTGTAACACACTTTATTTGTTGCCTCTAGCTCTTATAGTGACCGAGATATGGTCAAAAAATCATGTTCTGAAATCGATTTTTAACAATATTAATGACATGGGGCAAGATATCGAAAATAATAAATAAACTTGTTCTGCGAATGGATTAGGAGAATTGAGAGTAGAAAAGTTAGGTCTCTAGTTTTCGCAGTTTCCGAGTTCGCTGCGTTTATTCAAATGGACGGATGGACGGAATGAAAGACGGATATGAGCATAAATAAATTCAGCTCGTCGTCTAGATCAAGAATACATATATAAACATACATACTTTATCAGATAAAAAATGACTTCTTCTGCCTGTTACATATATTACGCATTTTTATGCTCATTTCCTGCCCACTGGGCCTGCAAATCAAAAATCCAAAAATCGCGAAAATATACATCTCCCACTGTTTTAAAGCTATAGTTACTAAGTTTGACATGACCGCATACCCTCCCAAATTTGAGAGATTTCTCATGAGCATTGAGTCAACAAATATCCGCAACGCCCACACCCAAAATATCACAAATAAATGAGATCGATAACGCCCGATTGCAGCGTTATTGATTGATTTTTATATTATTAGTATCTGATTTTTATTCACTTTATTATTATTATTATTATTTAAAGTCGTAGTAAAGTAACAATCTTAGAGTCATAAACACCATGGTAAACCATTGGTTTTGTACATACATCAATATACATCTTGGAAAATACTGTGATATCGCTTGTTGAATCTTATATGACAAAAAATATTATGCGACGCCAAAAAAGGGTAATAAAAGCAAAAAAAAAAAAACCAATGCGTAACGATATGCTTTGAGCAGTTCTTTACTGTTCAATTGACAAGTTAAGCCCATTTTGTTTTGCTATATTGTTCTTTCTGCTTGATTTACCTTCTGAGAATTCTCTATATGAACGCTTGTCTAAGGCTCTCACGTTTGCTGCTGATGGGCTTTGCGACGCCAGCGCTTTTCTTTTATGACTGCCAGTTATTGTTATCGTTGATTTTGTTGTTGTCCTTCTTTGCAATAATCCACAGTGTTCTGACTGGCTGCTGTTGTTGATTTTATCAATGTCCGTCCGTGGCCTTGTCGGAGTCCAGTCCAAAAGCAGCAGTAAAAATCCTTTTCTTTTAAATTCGCTTGTTATATTATATTTTATTTCTAATATTTATTTTTCGTTCTGCTGTTTAGGTGTTCTCCTACACACACA
The DNA here is from genome assembly GCA_004143825.1 of Drosophila micromelanica. Classification (NCBI taxonomy): domain Eukaryota; kingdom Metazoa; phylum Arthropoda; class Insecta; order Diptera; family Drosophilidae; genus Drosophila; species Drosophila micromelanica. Next base: position 5,483 of record SCDY01000742.1, on the reverse strand, counting down.
CACAAACACAATAACGCACTTTCACTCGAATTGGAAACCGTTGTTTTTGTTTTTTGTTTGAAGATTTTCGTTGATTAATATATAAGATATAAGAAACAAGAATCCTTTTTTTTTTTCGCGTTGCATTTGTTCTTTGGACGTTAAATTTTTTATATAGGTTAATGTACACAATCTTTTTTTTTATTTTATAACCTATTAGTTTTAATAAACACATTTATTTCAGAAAAGTTTTTATTGTTTTATTTGTTAGTTTTTTCTATTCACCTTGTTTTACGCATATTTATTTTTCACATGTTTGCTAAAAGCATAAGACATACAATACATATATGTACATATATTCATCTGTTATTTGTAATATAGGTAAGGTATCAATTTTGTTTAATGCTTACTGTTGTTGTGATGTTTGTATGAAAATGGATGTTGTCTTAACTTATTTTCGGTTCTTGATTACATGTTGTTGTTTACATTAAGTATGTTAGAAAAAACAAAATAAACAACAAAATTAATTGTACTTTAAACCAAATTCTTGACAATAAAATATTGCAAAAATGTATTACATGTTACAATGCTTTACAAAAATTATAAAAATGTATTGAAAACAATTCCTGTTTGTTTAATAAATTTAAGCCGGATATTGTTAAAAAGATTGAATTTAAAATTAAATGATTAAATGATAAACTAAAATTTTATTGAAGTTTGAGGTTGTTTGAATGAGTAAATATAGCCTGCATAATTAAGTGATTTCATATTGTTGGCATTAAATGTGCTTCATTAGCGTTTTTACAGAGCCTTTTGGCGTGCAAAGTTATTCTAAGCGCAGCGATTAAATTGAGGCGCCGTAATTGCATGCAAGGTAAAAACACACACGAATGGGCGTGCAATTGCTTTAATTAAACGCAAACGTCAATGACCGTTAAGTGGGGTGTGCGAGTGTGTGAATGAGTATAAAATTGTATACTTTTAGGCGCCAAGCCTACGCACAGCTGTGGTCCACACGCGCCTACGATTCGTCAACACTTTTCTTCGATTTGCCTGAAGGCATTTGCCTTAACAATTTTCAGTGGCCCGATTTAGTGGTGCTGCTGGCTCTCTTTTTATTTTGCATTTGTTGCTGTTGGCCGCTTGTTAGCTGTTAGCCAATCACACACATACACGCACACAGTGTGTCACACACACACACACACACACACAGATACTGGCCACGTGCACAGAGGCGCTGCAGCGGTTCACTTGTGTCCACGACGCACGAATGAATTCCAACGACTGAAGTTAACTTTCGTCGCATGCCAGGTTCTTGGCTACCAGACAGTGGCTGCTGCTATGTGGGTTAAGCTTTACTTTCGGAGAGAATAGAGAAAAGGGCCACAGAGAGTGAAAAGGCGAGAGTGAAAAGGCGAGAAGAGAAAGAGCGAAAGAGTACTGGAAGTGGAATGTATTCGGCATGGCGAGTTTACGCTCTTACACTTCGCTCTTTAATCTTTCAACAGCTGTTTTACTGGAGACTCGTGTCGCTTTAAGAAAAAGTGTTTTCCATTTTCCCCAAACGTATTTCTGTCTGAAATTTTTTGCATGCTATTTGCTTGGCGGCTGTGAGATGCCATTGGGGCAGGTAATGGTAAAATTCTTGCACTCTCAATGCTTTGTTTGATTTTAAAGAATTCTTTAGAATAAAACCGTTAATTCTTCTGTGACTAGGTAGCGCAAATAACTCCGTATTTTGGCAAAGATGTAAATATATTATCATAACATTATATATTATATTAACATTATGAGTGTATTTTTGATTAAATATATATAAAAGAAGACACGATGAATACGGGGTATCTCGAAGTTTGGCCCCTGTAAATTCACAATAATTTAAAAAATATATATCAATTTATATTTATTTGTTTTGTACTAAGTTGTATTTTGCTATACAATATTTTATTTCCCAATTGGAAGCTGCACTGTAATTCTGAACACGAATTACAGTCCAGTAACCACTCCAAAATAAATCTGACTGGACATGACCTTCAGAATCCCAGTGCCCCGAACGCAGCAGATTAAATGAATGGCGACAAATCAACTGTGCGAATGTGTTGGGCGCTAAACGTGCGTGTGATTTGACCACATTTTCTGTTCTGGCATTAAAAATCCTGTCAAAGATGAGGCAGATAGCGAGAAGACAAAGAACAAACGAAAATAACTGTGCGGGCTACCAAGGACAGTACATAATTGAAAGCTAAAAGTAAAAGAAAAATGAGCACAAAAAATACGCAAAGTAAATAAATAAGTAAAGTTAAATGTATACGACATAGAAGCAGGAGGAAGTAATCGCATAGCATATATCAAGCGGACCGACTTATTACTGTAATTTAAGGATAAATGAATAATAAATAACTGTAATGCGGGCTCAGATGTTTATAAAAACGATGAAAAGTCATCAAAGCAAATTATGACAGCATCTGCTTAACTGACACCGTGCTGTTTGCGTTCACAGTGCGTATACGTATGTTCGAATGTAATCCACATATTTCTGTTTGTAAATGTTTTAAGGCGTATTTCATTACCAAACCGACAATTCAACGCACGCTAAAAGATATGCATACATGTGTACAAATATTCATATTTAGTTGAATAGATAAGCGTGTAACTAATATACAAACATAAATCAAATTTTTTTCTATTTAGTTTGGGCCTTTCCAGGCGTTGTTAAACCTATGTGCAAATTATGCTACAGTGCCATTTTGAAGTTTTTGTATAAACACATATATATTAGGTGCGCTTTAAAAATCTATATTCGTAGTTATGCTTGCCGTTTTAAATTTTTTAATTCACAGTCATTTCAAAATACCGAGTACTATGAAGAATCGTTGGCTAAACTGACTCGGCTGTTAAGGCAACTAGTTGTAAGCAACTAAAAAACCCGGCGATATGTCTTAAGCTAATGAAACATATTGTTCATAAGACATCTATGCCTAAAATTTATATAATTAAAAAAGAGATGCCTCCTTATTATTTTATTTATTATCTGATATTTTTGATGTCTCAGGTCGAGTTTTTTGTTACAAGGTCACTATAAAAGTAGAAGAATTATTTTGATAAATGTTTGCCACATCCACGAAACGCAAACATTAAGCCCGACCCACTCAAACGGTTGATTTATGTCGCAAAAAACTGTTGGCCCGACAGCCCATAACGAGACAGAAATCAGTGTAAGGAAAATCAGAGGGTGAATTTAACAGCCAAACGGGTTTGTTACAAATTAAATTTTTAATTAATGCCATTAATAAGAACAACGTAAAGCAGGCAGAAGGCAGCAGTGCGAAAGGAGCAGGGCTCATTCAGAAACCGCGGCCACAAAATGTCGACATGGAAAATTTAACGCGCAATTGAAGTTTACAGCCGCAAATTGTATCTGGCCTACAGCGATTTTTTGGCTGAGAGCTGCCGGCGCGCAAAACGAAACTTTGCAATTTGCTACAAATTGGAAAATGTTCGCTGCCATTTTTTGCGGCGGCAGACAATGCGCACTTCGTACTTAATGCATAGCCACGGCTCAAATCACGCGCCGCACTTTAATTGTTGATTATACAATTGGAATTGCAGCCCCATAAAATATTTAACTTGAGGAATTTTTCATAGCACACACAGACCGAAGAGCGTCAGTCGAGTGGGGGGCGGATCAAATACAGACATGGCCGACGTGCTGGCCATCATGGTGGATCAGACGCATTTTCCAGTGTTCCACATAAAAGTGTAATTAAATTCGCGTTCCCCAAATTTAATTGTTTTTTAATGAATAAAATGCGAATTCATTTTATTTTATATGACAAGTGCAACAGCTGCATTTGATAGGCATCTGCCAACATCTGGCGATGACGCGTACTATTTTTCGAGAAACGGTATGATCTCTTGGTATTAAAGTTTTAAAATATTTTTTTTTATGTTGACAATAAATTTGTCATTGTGAAATCTGTGATTTGATACCTTTGTGTCCGAGAGCTCTACAGGTCAAAATTTGTGTACGTAGTAGTAATTCTTTACTTACGTTAAAGATCGGTAACAAAATAATGCCCACACACCCGGAAACCGAGAAAACAGTTGTTGTATGACTTTCTGTAAAGTTCAAACCGGATAATTTCGGCAAAATTAAAAATTTTTCCAGAATAACAATCATAGTTAAGACCGTGAACAAGTATAATGCATTCGGTAACGCTCAATATTCTTGGATGTTTTTTACTCGATTTTTTCTTTGACTTGCATTTGTTGATTAAGGAAAAGTGAATAGGCAGAAAAATAAATTTTTTGCATTTCTAAATTTGTTTGTCAGTTTTTGTTGATATACACATATATATATATAGGTTAATGATATATCAATAATACAAATTATCAATGATAAATACCTTAACCAATCGCTAGTTTTTTCAAAAAAGTAATTGAATTTGTAGATCAAATGCAAATAATGCATTACAATATAAAAATTTATCGACATCAATTTCCGAACTATTAAAATGTGCAATAAATCAATAACAAAAAAAAAACATGATTTACGAGATGTCAGCACGAAATGCTGGCGGACTTGGCATCCCAGCCATACACTAGATATAAATATATATATATATATATAAATATATATCAGTGTAAGGATATAAATATATGTATATATATAAATATATATTTATACATGCATGCATGTGTATTTAAATATTTACTTCTTTTCACATAGATATACCGATATGTGGAGTATTCACAAGCACAAAATGGAAGCAAGTCGAAGGCGACAAACAGTGGGAGAAGGGGGAAATAAAGCAAAGCGAATGTAAAATATGCAAAGAGTTGTGACCGAAAAGGGCAGCGCATTCTAGCCCCAATGCCGACTGTCTGGATTTCCGCTGGAGCATTCGCCCTGCCTTTCCTTATTGGCGCACTTTGCTTCTTTTACGGTCGCATGAATTTTCGAGCAGCTTCACTTCCTGTTATATTAGCCGGAAATTGCAACAGAAACATTACGTGCACACTCATACACACAAACATACTTACTATACGACTTGGCGACATATGTATGGCATTTGTATGCAAATTTCAGTTGAATAATTTTCATATGTTTGTGCATGGAGTACCACTGTGCGTATGCGTATGCTTATGCGCTATGCCAACTATTTACTGCCAAAAGCGTTTTCAGTCAATTCCTGCCATTCGCTTGCATTGCCAACTTCTTTTCTCTCCTCACGTGTAATCCTTGGTAGCACACAGTTTATCCTGCCCGTAGGTTGGTTGACATTTTGTTTGGCCGCGGCTAAATTGAAGTTTTTTATACTCGTTCACGAAGTGAAAGAGTATATTGGTTTTGTGCAATGTCCGTCTTGCTGTCCGTCTGTCCGTCTGTCCGTATAAACGCAATGATTTTCGCCGCTATTGAAGCTAGAGACTTGAAATTTTGGATATATACTCGTGTGTACCCGCGTCAGATAAAGTGTTAAGGATTTTGGGATGCGCCCACT